>CM048818.1:41276642-41565638 GCA_026586065.1 Dioscorea zingiberensis
TTTTTTTTAAAAAATTTACTCTATGATTAAAAAAAATTTACTCTATGATTATTTACAGTGATTTTCCACTTTCCTATTTATTTCCCACTGACCACAAATACCAACAAATTTACCCACTTTTCTATTCATTTCCCACTAACCAACAAATTTGAGTTTGAACTCTGAAACAAATTGGGCAGACAGACTAGACTCCTAGACACTCCTAGACACTCCTAGACATGGACATAAATTTTAAGTTTGCAGTAGCAGGTGTGGAATAGTTAAATCTCATAAAAGCCTGAAATCGCTGAAGTTGTCACATTTCACCGAGGATAAATTTCTGAAATAATGTTGTACCACTCCATTAGTGACAGCAGCCTCAATTGATAAGGTTGCAACAAATGCTTGTAACAGCAAATACAAGAAGCATGTAGTGTTCAAATTGATTCCAATCATGTGATTCACAGGTTACATGGCTTGTATTTCTGACTACAATAGCATCGGATTAATTTGATGCTAGACATCCTCTAACAACTAAAGATGTTTAACATACGAATTTCTGATGTTTTGAGACTGTCACAAAGATATCAAGTTATCGCATTGGCTAACAACAATCCAATAAAATGTTTGCTACCCAGAAGAGAACAGAGGAGAATCTCACATGGAACCAGGATGTTGAATGTAACATACTTAGACAGATAGCCTCACCTTTTATGGTCCCATAGTCTTCAGCAATCTTAGGGCCAAACCACTGCACAAGCGATTCAACAATAGAAAAGATCTTTTAAAGAAAAAAAAAACCAATCAAATATACAAACTGATAGAGAAGGTGTAGTTCGATTAAATGTTTTAGAGCAATATTCGCTCAACACAACAGAAATTCTTGGGTACAGTATCATATCTATAGCAGGGAATTTTATTAGTCAGCAGACCAGCTATGCTCCACAACATAACGCACCCTCCTGTTGTACTCTCGTTTGTTCTCGCTAAACATGCGCGCTGCTTCTGAATTTGCAGGTGAGCTTGGATTTGGATCACAGAGCAATGACTGCATTGATAAGAATAGTCAAAGTAATTTAAACAAATGTGCATCATTGACATCTCTATCTTAACAAAGAATTATGCCCTCTGGAATAATGATCTTAAATCAATTGTGCATAGTAGAACGCTTATTTGCTTATTTAACTAATTGATACATATGCTGACTTCTGTCTATAATATATATATATATATATATATATATATATATAGGGATGTGATACAATGGGGCCGGCCGGACATCCGGCCGCCCCATTGTATCACTTCCCATGGATGATATATATATGTTTATATATTTAAAATTTTATTTTAACTATATATATCCATTAGAATTTATCTATAAATTTTTTAAATTTTTTATATTATATATAGATAGTTATTATATTATCTTATCATCAGAATACATATATATCTACATATAGTAATAACTATCTATATATATATATATATATATATATATATATATAAATTATAAAAAATTTATAGATAAATTTTAATATATATATATATATATATATATATATACATAATCCATGGGTAGTGATACAATGGGGCTGCCGGATGTCCGGCTGGCCCCATTGTATCACATCCCTATATATAGTGGGTGCATTTGTTTCTTTCTAAGGGAAGCATGCAATTTCAGATCCATAGTTCTACAATAGACATAATTGTCTACGCAGCAGTCAAACCACACACAGCATATCAGTATTTTAAACCCCTTGAGTTTTCTAGTCCATAATTATTTTCCAATCCTCTTGCATTAGTAAAATGTACTGGTATAGCACACTACTCATACAATTGTGAATTATTTGTGTGGCAAGCATTAGAGGAACTCTGGAAAATTAACAGCACCATAATAGCGACATTCAGTGACAGTGACAGCCCAAACCTAATTTACTTAGATTGGTCCCAAAGTTTAATGTCATGCCATTGACAATGAACCCAGATCTCCAATGCCCTCTTAATTCATACCTCAGCCATATTTAAACAACATAGCAAACACCTATAGCATGCCACCAAACTGAAAAAACTCGTTAGAATCAAGTTGCGGAGCAAAAATCAAATGCTACTTGTACTATAAGCTATAGCAAGAAACAAATGAAAGCCTACAAAAATAACGTAAGGCATGATAAAGTACATATTTCAGAAACTAATCTGAGTTTATATTGAAGCCATATTTCCACTAAACTATTGAATTATCAAATATGGCATGTAGTAACCAAACTACCTGACATTTTGTGCAAGTCTAGTGGTGGCTTATCTTTCTTTTCCCATGGTCTTATAATGGTGAAAAAAGATGAGAGAGAGCAGTAGAGGTTGTTGTGAAAGTAAAGTTTGGCACCAACAGAAAAATAACAAAATTATATGCATGGGCAAACAAGCAACTTGCATCAATTGCGTAGAAATCAAATGAGACAATGCAGAAGCATATGAGCATTTGACATTTACAAATGTGCAATCATCAAATGTATATTTTTGCATGCGTTATTGGGTAGAAATCAGCATGGTTAATCACCCAATTGCTAGTTTGTTCAACATAAATGTCATCAATCATGAGCAAGAAGATGTTTGTAATGGCAGTTTAGCAGAAAATTTCCACAAGAATGCTGATAGAAAGGGAAAATTTATTCTGTAGAAAACAACAGATATTTCCAAAGGTAGACACAAACCTGTATTGATGTAAGAATTGCCGCGACATCATATATCGGGCTCCATTGATTCTGAAGGATATCCAAGCAGATGCTACCATCGGCATAAACTTCAAAAAACATAAATTAATAGAAATTTAAGAACTAAGACATTATCATCAGAAAAGCAAGGCATCATGAGCTGCTCATGATGATACAAATGATTGGCACGCATTTGAAGATGCCTAAAATCTATCTGCAACATGAGTATCTTTATCAATTCTTTCCTCTGCCATTTCATATATGGCATCCAATGAAACAAAGCCAACATGAATCAGCTCCGTTAACTATTTTTCAGAAACACTCATTTATTACATGCCTCAATCTCACATCCAGATTACCCACTCCTTGTGACATTAAATAACAAATAGAATTAAAAGCAACATGGGAAAATACTATGGGGTACATTAAAACAAAAGTTTTATTCCAAGAGAAGCATTAATGAAAATGAGCAGAATAAATATCTTAGCAAACTTGTTAAGAATAACAAAAGAAAATGAAGAAGAATAAAAAAAACAGTACAGATAAGAGAAAAGGAGGCCAATGGAAATGAATATAAGATTCAAAGCATTTGTACTACTTGAAAGAGTATAAACTTTAAAATACGGACTTGAGAAATGGATATCACCACTTCACCATAATATCATATCCACCCAGAGAGAAGGGAAGCCCATACAATAACGGGAAAAAGATTGTAGCGCAAGCTCATCTTGAAGTTTCATGATAACTTTCTATAAAACATTGATACATAAAATTTCTCTTATACATCTAATAAAACATCTTAAGGTAGATTAGTAAATGTGGTCAAAATCTATTTGATTTGTGGTTTTACAACTAGTTCTCAAAAAGTGCAGCCTGGTGCTACAAAGCTCCCGCTCACTATGCGCAGGACCTATTGGTCCGACTCTTTTCCTTGCACCTCGCGCATAGCGGGCAGGAGCTTTGTAGCACCGGGCTGCCCTTTTTGAGAACTAGTTATTAAACCACATATCAAAGGAATGTAGTTGAGATTTGTTTTCTTTTCCTAATTTGTAGCATCGGTTATATGTATATATTATGCTTTATGGGTAACCGTATGGATGAAGAAAAAATAGATTTTTTTTTTTTAATTTCAAACCCTAGGGCTGGTTTTTCTTCTTCTCGGTGTAGCTTTGTTGCCAATATTCTTTTCCTTTTTCCATTGTTATTTTATTGTTCTCAGTGTAGCTTTTTGTAAAGGAAGAAGACAACAAAAATAACTTGAAGCAAAGGCTGAGAAGGAAATAACAACTTGTCATTTTTGGCCTCCGACATGTCGTTTCTACTAATCTACAATGTCTCAGACCATGGAAACAAACACTATAGCATAATCTCAAGAGATGGTATCACACCAATCTACCGGGGAATTACAACAGATCCGAGCAGTGTATAGATTGAATGAAAAAAATTATCTGAGATGGTCCTAACTTGTTCGCACTGTGTTGAAGGGAAAAAGGTAAACGGTTAAAAAAAGGAAATCCTTGTTTTGATGCTTGGGACAAGGAAGATTCAATGATTATGGCTTGGATGTGGAATTCAATGACACTAGAGATTAGCGACACATGTATGTTCTTGACTAGTGCAAAGGATATACGGGAGACTATTTAACAGACCTATTCGAAAGCTCTCAATGCAACTCAAGTATACGAGATTAAGGTCAAAACTAGGGCAGTGAAGCAAGTAAACAAGATGGTTACAAAATATGCTAATCTGCTGAAAAACCTATAACAAGAACTCGATCATTATAAGTGTATAAAAATAAGTGCCCTAACGATACAATAATCCTTAAAAACTACATTGAGAAAGATCGAGTTTATGATTTTCTTGCAGGCCTTAATGTCAAATTCGATCAAGTGAGAGTTCAAATACATAGCAAAGAACTCCTATCCCTGAATGAAACCATCTCCATAATTCAAGCAGAGAAGAGTAGAAGAAGAGTCATGCTTCAACTTCAATCCTTGGAGGGATCAACAATGATTTCCAAAGACAGTACAATTAGGAACAAGGATAGGCACAACCACTGATCTTGAAAATGGGAAGTCTGATCTGTCTAAAACATTAAATCGGGATAGTTTGTAGTGTCTTATTGCAAGAAAGCAAGACACTCAAGAACGGTGTTGAAAACTCTATAGGAAACCTTATACATCTAGAAAAAATGGGTATACAAGGGAAGACAACAAAAGAATCAAGGGAAAACGCACTTGTCCACTCTATAGCCCGATGAAGCAAAATTCTTAGAGCAAGAGGGATTCAATAAAAGTGAGATTGAGAAGTTAAGGACTCTTCTGGGATCTTTGAACCTCAGGTACATAATCATTGGCATATTCAGGTGAGTTTCCTATTTTTCATTGGATTACATGTCTCAAATAGAAGCTTTGCCAACTCTTGGGTTATAGATTCTGGAACAACTGATTATATGACTCATTTGTCACAAAAATTTAGAACATATACAACCAACCTGAGTAATAAAATAGTTGTTATAGCAGATAACTCTCTAACCACTATTGTTGGTACAAAAGATGTCTACATTCGCCCCTCGCTTATACTCAAAGATGTGTCGTATGTCTCGAAACTGTCCACCAATCTTGTTTCTATACAAAAGCTTACTTGAGATTCGTGTTGTAATGTAATTTTTTACACCTCTCATTGTGTATTTCAAGACAAGGATTTGGGGGAGACGATTTGATGTACTAAGGAACGGAATAGGCTGTACTACCTCGAGACACCTAGCAACCTGAATATTGTTCAAAGAAAATCACCTTACCCTGCATTTTTGCAAAAGGTTGTTTCCACGACTCAAACCCATGACCTCCAGGTCATATGACAACAACTTTACCGTTACACCAAGACTCCCCTTCAAATGTTTAACTTTTCCAAGTAGCCATAAAAAAAGTTCAGTTCCTTTCTATCTAATCCATAATGATATTTGGGGTCCTTCCAATATTTCCAATATTTTTGATATTTCCAATATTTTCAATATTTTTGGATCAAGGTAGTTTGTGCCGTTTATTGATGATTACACAGGAGTCTCTTGGATCTTTCTACTCGAACACAAATATTATGTAAGTACGGTTCTTCCAAATTTTTATACCATGATGCAAAATCAGTTCGGGGTTAAAATTAAGAGGTTTAGGTTTGACAATGCTAGGGATTATTTCAATCAAGTTTTGACTTAATACTTTCAATAGGAAGAATCATTCATGAGTCATCTTGTGTATATACTCCGCAACTAAATAGGGTTGCTGAAAGTAAAAATGGTCACCTTCTTAATATAACCCGAGCTTTTTTGTTTCAAAACAATGTGCCTAAATCTTATTTGGGGGAAACTATTCTCACAGTCATACATCTCATAAATCGACTACCATCTAGAGACTTAGGTTTCAAAAGTCCCAAGGACATGCTCAAAATTTTATCATAACCTAAGCACCAGAAATCATCTTACTGCCAAAGTATTCGGTTATGTATCCTTTGTTCATATTCACAATCAAACGAGGGAAAACTAGATCCAAAAGCAATCAAGTGTGTGTTTGTAGGATATTCTTCAACTCATAAGGGATTTAAGTGCTATCATCCACTATCAAAAAATTCTCTATCATAGCCAATGTCACCTTCAATGAGAAGGTATCTTACTTCACCCACCTTATCTTCGGAGACGGAATTCAATTATGGAAGATAAGGATTTATGTTTCGTGCATCCCTTTTCGTCTTTATTTTTCAAACACATAGTGTCACATGAGTTACAAAACAGTGAGCCAAAAAGTAACTGTAACTATACCTATATCACCTAACATTAAGCCTTTGTCAGCCGAGTCACAAAAGAGTAAGCCAAATAATGAGTTTGTGGTTGCTCTTGATGATAGGATGGTCGGTTAGGTGTACTCAAGGAGGAAAGCTTTAGTATCTAAACCTATGCAAGTCCAAGAATCTGATCCAAGTCTGAGAATGAGGTAATAGTTCCTAATTTTTTTTTACAAATTAAGTTAGAGCTTAATCTTCCCATTGCCATTAGGAAAACAATAAGAAAAATGCAATAAACAACCATTATATCCACTTTTTCATGTGGTGTCATGTAAAAGGTTTTCACCATCGAAAAAGGGTTTTCTTGTAAGCTTGAATAATATTTTTATCCCTACTCTGTAGGAGGCATTATTTAATGAAAATTGGAAACAAGCTATGAATGCATAAATGAAGGCCTTAGAAAAGAATAAGACATAGGAATTGGTGAACTTACTTACACGGAAGAAGCCCGTACAATGTAAGTGCATCTTTACTATGAAGTACAAAGCAGATGGATTATTGGAAAAGTATAAAGCAAGATTGGTGGCTAAAGGATACACCTAGACTTATGAAGTAGATTATCAAGAGACATTCACTTCAGTTGCCAAAATGAACACTATTAGAATTATGTTACCGTTGGCAGCCAACTTTCATTAGGATTTGCAACAGTTTGATGTGAAAAATGCCTTTTTACATAGGCTGTGTTTGGTTGGGGATTATCCCACTTGGGGGATAGGAATAAATTTTGAAAGATTTTGAATTTTTTTGGAGGAAATTTTTAAACCAAACGTATTAATGATAAGATAGTGATGTGTCTTCTATGTATTGGTGGGTTATATTTTTAAATCTTAATTAAAGGTTTTGGCGGGAAAAACATTTTTATGGGGAATTGTGTTGGGGATAACCCTTGAGGATAACACCCAACCAAACACGGCCATAGAGATCTTAGAGAAGAAAACTATGTCGAAGTCCCACCTAGATTTAGAAGCAATCTAGCCATTAATAAGGTATGTAAGCTCAAGAAAGCCTTGTATGGGCTTAAGTGGTCTTTGAGGGCAGAGTTTGGGAGATTTACCAAAGTAATTATAGGAATAAGGTACAAACAAAGTCAGGAAGAACATACGTTGTTTGCCAAGCACTTAAATTTAGGGGGAGTCAACTTTCCTCATGTATGCCAATGACATCAGTTTAAAGCCATACTTGGCAAGGAGATTTGAGATTAAAGAATTGGGAAAGCTAAAGTACTTCATAGGAATTGAAGTTGCCTATTCCAAGAAAGGATTTTTCATCCCTCGACAAAACTATGTCATATACTTTCTCAAAGAAATGGGAAAGCTAGCATGTAGACTAACATGCACACCAATAGATCTCAATCATAAGCTCAGAGAGGCAAAGGAGGATATTTATTTATCTGTCTCACACTAGACCTGATATAGCCTAGGTTGTTCGAGTAATGAGCTAATTTATACACAACCCGAAGGAATTTCATTTACAAGTCGTAAATCAAGTGTTACAATACCTCAAAGAGACTACAGGGAAGGGTATCTTGTTCAAGAGAAACACCAAATTAGTACTAGAAACATACACAGGTGCAGACTATGTTGAATTGGTAACTAACAAAAAATCAACTTCTGGGTGTTGTACCTTTCTTAGTTGAAATCTCGTGGCATAGAGAAGTAAAAACCAAAATGTGGTGGCAAGATCTAGTGCTAAGGTGGAGTTCCAAGTAATAACTCAAGAAATTTGTGAACTTTTGTGGTTGAAAATCCTTTTAGAAGACTTGAAAATCAAATAGGATGGTCCAATGAGACTTTTGTGATAACAAATCAACATTTAGCATTGTGCATAACCCAGTGCAACATGACTAAATGAAACACATAGAAATTGATAGACATTTAATTAAGGAGAATTAGGATAGTGGATTGTTAAGCACACCTTATATGTTCACCGAATGCCAACTCGCAGATATACTTACCAAGAAGCATTTTAAACAATTATATCCAAGCTGGGAATGGAAAACCTCCAACTTAAGGGAGAGTGTGGAAAAAGTCAAAATCTCTTTAGATTTTTTAGGTTTGAGAATTGGTTAAGATTCATTTTCTTTTCCTAATTTGTAGCATCAGTTGTGTATACATTATGCCTTATAGTTAAATGTATGCATGAAGAAAAAATAGAAATATTTTCTTTGTTTCACAGTAAATGGCAATATGCAACATTGATAGATAAAAATCCACTATGGAAAACAATGCTCTGAATTTTAATAACTGTTCATATCATTCTTCCACCACAGGCCATCTATCCTAAAGCAAATCATTGACTTACAAATGTTCATTATCTATACATAGATCAGTAAACAGGCTTAATAATAAATTGCTTGTAAGATTGTGCATATATACTAAATTGTATGGCATTCTTCATACCTTAATTAGAAAGATTATGCTTAGCAACTGTATATTCTTTAACTGCATGCTAGATCAACCACAAGACAAAATATGAATCATTTAATGCTAGGAAAAAAAAAAGAAATTTACCATTTGGATGGAACATTCGGGAAACAAAACGCACAGTGGGTGGTCTGTTTGGATAATCCTCTTTAAACTGAAGTGTTAGCTTAAATGTACCTGACAGGTTCCAAGTGATTCCATTTTATATGTAGAGAAAAAGGAGGAAAAAAGACCATCAAAACATGCAGAATAGATCTTTCTAATTCAAAAAGTAGCATGCTCAGTATTGATTCCATATTTAACCAAGTATTGATCAGCATAACATTCTATACCATTCGCGTTGGCAAGTAAAGAATGCTATAGACTTATCGGCAAAGACCAATACTGAAAACAATTTGTTCTTATTTAAATAATAAATACATAACCTTTATATACTATATCTCTGAAACTTGAAGGTATATATGCCCATCTCAATGTGTAAAGGCTTTTTTATAAATGAAACAGATCAGACTGAAGTAAAGAACAAGCCTTCAGAAGATTTATATGCAAAAACACTCAGTAAACTTTATATACATCAATTTAAGAGCTATAAAATTGCCTCACCTCCATCCCAGGGAGAGTCCTCAGGACTGCAATCAAGCGGAAAAGAAACATCAGCCAAATCCAAAATCGTTAATTAATCATAAGCCATGAAAAGTCTAATTATCCCAAACAACCATACCCAAATATGACAGCATTCCATAGCATAATGTCATTATCATGCGGAGCGCCACTGATGCCTGCGGGAGGATCATGCTGCACCCTCTTGAAGTCCCTCATCAGCCTATTTCTTGCCGGGGTCGACATCCTCACCTCCTGGTAGGAAAACATCAATCACACTGATTAAACTTCGTTTCCCCGGGGAAAAAAAGTATCGAACAAGAAGACACACGACCAATCAATCTTCACAATTATATACCAATTCAAATCACCCCAACTCTCATCAAACTCTGCAGAATCCAAAAACCAAGCTATAGCAATCTCAAGATAGCATCGAACGAACAGAAAGGAAATCACCTAAAGCACGATCACGCCAGAAGAATGGAAAACTAGAAGAAAAATCAGCTGAGATCCATTTCAGCACCAATCCGCACCGCAAAAAGATCGAGAAGAAGGAAGGCATATAGGATTACCTGCGAGATCGGGGAGCGTGACGGGAGCGGGAAGGCTTCGGTGCTGGGTTTTCCGAAACCCTAAGAGAAGGGCGACGAGGGCCACCGGGGAGAGTCTGTTTGGCTGGTGTTTGTTTTATCGTGACTCGAAATTAACGTATATATTTTTAATTTAATTATTCTTTTAGTCCCAAAATTAAAATACTTGTTAAAATAGTCCTATGGCAATAACAACTAAGAATAAAAAGTAAGTTGTCAAGTTCAAAACGTAAGTCGGTTAAATTCAAAACAATTGACACAGGAAAAGACAACCGTTTTGCACCAAAACAAGGGGGTTGGCTGTTAGGGTTTTTAGAAAATCAAAATCATGTATCACATGCGCAACAGAAAATTAAAATTTTTAAAACCCTAGCCCAACCGGATCTCTTTATATTTATTAAAACACAAGCAAACAAGGTTGAACAATATGTACCTTTTGATATCTATGTCAAACTCCTTTTTTTGAATTGGAGAGGATGTTGCGTCAACCACAGCAGGCCGCAAACGGAGTGCCTCTAATGGTGATCCTCGCGAAAATCCGTAGAAGCAACCTCAAAGGCGATGGGGATATCTTCCACACAAGGTGTTAGATATGGTGGAAGTTTTTGAGATGATTTTTGGAGAGAAGAGAAAAACTATTAATCTCTATCAATTGCTAAGAGGAGGGAATATCATATATTTATAGGCCTTTCTAATCATATTAGTGTTTGGTTTCAAATTGGGCCTTTGATTGAAGCCCAAATCAAATTTGGATTATAATCTAATTTGGCTTATAATCAAGTTTGACTTATAATCAAATTTGGCTTACAATCTTTCTTTTCCTTTTAATTATCTCGTTTGAGGATCCATTCCCCAAAACCCGTTTCACATCTTATTGATATCGTCTATGCGTGTAACCCATTAGGTTCCGGGTTATGTTGGTCATTTATAGTCAACCATTGATTACGAATAGATCATGAGTGGCGTCTAGCAATACATCATGACCCCTGATTGACCGGAAAGTCAAGTGGTTTGATTTGGAGCCCTTTAGTAGCCAATGTATTGTGCAATTCGTCCTTTACCATCTTATACCAACTTGGTTCAAAGTATGACCTATGTGTTAACTCCCACTAGGCTGACTATGTCACACCTAGCCCAAGTATTAGTTCCTCGTCCTATGGAATCCATTACTCAAAACTTATGTCATTGAGGACCATCTTTATAACAAGTTACTCTGGCCAAAGATTCCTGAGTAATAACCCGAAAAGTGGCCATGGGTATACTCTCTTTATATTAGGAGTGATAAATCCTCTGTTGGTTACCAAATACCTTCGAATACTACAAAACTATACCCAATCACCATCCTATGAGTAACCCATGAAGGGAAACGTACGAATGACGTCAAAGTACAAGATCCATATCCAATGTAACTTGTATACCTCAAGTTTAAGGATATATGTACCATTGCTACAATGAGATCTTCACTGACATTTTAATAGAATAACCATCTGAAGACTCATGGCAGGTCATTCAATGAACTTGCTACTCTTAGCAAGCATCCACATGTTCACTCAAAACATCTCTATGCTTACAGCTTGTGAGAACAACTGCTTGATCGGATCAAGGAGCATAACATGTGCAACTCTTGCTGGATCAATGATGCCCTATCTTATTGATCCTTTGACTAGGGATATTTAGATACATATATAATTACACATGATAGGGATCCCGCATTATGATCTCTATCATAATTTTCTTCATGCTATGTGTTGTATCATAGACTTCATTAATTAAATTTAAGATCTCATATCATATTTATATTAGTGAACATCCAAATAATGAAGAAGCCTTTTATTAAATAAATAAATTTGTACATAAAGTGCCAAAGGTGATTATCTTTAGAGCACCTCTCCAACAATCTCCCACTTGAACTAAAACCATTCGCCTTTATATCTAATACCATAGGTATTTGCATGAGACTCAAATCTAGCCTAGGGAAGTACTTTAGTCAATGGATCGGCTAGATTTTGATCGGTGGGAACTCTATCTTTACATCATTCGTACCAATGATCTCCCTAATCAAATGGTATCGTCTGAGTACATGTTTGGATATATGATGAGACCGTGCCTCCTTTTCTTGCGCAATGGCTCCATGATTGTTGCAATAAATAGGTATCACATCAACAATATTGGGAACCATTCCTAGTTCAGTGATGAACTTCTTTATCCAAACTGCTTGCTTTGGTGCTTCAGAAGCTGCAATGTACTCTACTTCGGTTGTTGAATCGGCAATCGTCTCTTGTTTGGAACTTTTCCAACTGACTACTCTTCTATTCAAAATGAAAATATAACTGAACTTGGATTTGGAATCATCCATGTCGGTCTTGAAGTTGGCATCAGTGTACCCACTTACCACGAGATCATTTTCCCCATATACCAAGAATAAATCCTTAGTTCATCTCAAGTACTTAAGGATATTCTTGATAGCCACCTAATGATCCTCACCGGGATCAGACTGGTATCTGCTCGTGACAATCAGAGCATATGATACGTCAGGCCTCGTACATAACATAGCATACATGATTGCAAAGACTACCCCTGATTAATTATGTACGGTCGTAGCATGACTCAAGAGTACCTTTCCTTAAAATCTTAATTGATCAGCAGTTTGTCTTACTTGGCATAAATTTGAACCTTTCAAATTTTCAGAGCCGCACCTGGGTGCAAATATCGTAAATTCAAAATTTGAAGGGTAAACGATAGAATTTGGGGGTCAAAAACAAGGCCCACAAAGCGTAGCTTTCCGAATTAGGGTTGAAGGTGCAAATCTGATACCCGTAGCCAAAGTTATTGTCGAATTACCGAACCACTAGCAATTGACAAGTTATAAAGGACCTTTTTGCAAATGTCCAAGTGGGGGGTACTTATTTGCATAAATGAAGGTTGAACTTGATTAAATTTGGTTAAAGTCTAAATACTAGATGCCATAATCTTAAGTCAATTGCTATATATGTAGATCCAGAATTTTTCGGATCTTGTTGGCTAAAGCAAGCGTTAGGAATAAAGGGATGGAGCATTGGATTCCCTATGGCAGTTATTGTCTTTTAGTTATATGCAATCCATCAGGTGACATAATGTTATTTCTAACCCTGCACGGACCTCGAAAGCACGATATCAGACAAATTGTATCCAAGTGGAGACGAGCCCCACTCGGATACAAGGCCTAAGTAAATCAAAAAAAGATAACAAAAATATCAAAATAACTCAAATTTAATAATCAGAGTTACAACGGAATTAAAAACAGAGTTCATACACCCTACAATAACTAGGCCCTACAAGGGTCCTACAAGTCAGAACTAGTTAAGATCTTCCAACCTCGACAAGCTATGTTCCGACCCCTCACGCCGCTTCTAAATCTGAAACAACTATCCTTTAAGACCTGTAAAGGTAAGAAAAGCAAATGGGATGAGCTTCCGAAAGGAAAGCTCAGTAAGTTCCCCGCAGGGATCACAACAAAATCAAACCGATAAACATGATAAAAGTATATCATAATTCAACAAGTCAAACAACCAAGGCCATGCCCCGCACAAACAAAGTTCTAGGAGACTAGAGAAGAAGAAACTCCTAGATTAAACAGCAGCCCTCAGGATCAACAAACTTCTCCGGTCAGCACCCAGCCTCATCTGGAATCGACCTCAGTCGATTATCGGTAGCGCCACCTCTCGTATGTGTCGACACGGTCAGTATATCGTCCCACTGACAGGTTGGACTGTCAGGGTATCCTCCCCCTGGCATGGAACTATCAGAATGTCAGGGTGTCCTCAGCCCTAAGCGCTCCATAAGAGCATCTGCTCCACTGAACCGGTAGAATAACGAACCCATCTGGCGTACATCTACCTGGCCAGCATATAAGACCATGTGTCCATGATCAAATGTTGGTCACAGGACGGTGTGCCCAACGGACAAGCCAAACAACAGGTAATGAAATAAAATTCTACCTTTAGCATATCAATCATGCACATACAAAGGAGGAAAACAACAATAGGTATGTGCACGTATTCCAATAAACAGATAAACAACAGATATGCTAAAAGAAATAGCAACAATAAAACCAAGAAACCCTCTGATGGATGGGAAACTAGGCAGAGGTAACTTACCTTAATTAACGATGTCTGGAATCCTACTGGATTTCCTCTTGACGCGTCGCTACATCGAAATCTGATATCAGAATCTATATCAGTAATGATGATCATCCATGACCCCTATATGTCTAGATGCACATGTCTATCTCACTAGTGGTCCATGGACCAACCAATTTGATCCATCTAGCTTGTTGGTCATGGTCGATCCTAGCTTTAGTCGTAAGTTCACCCTTTTCTAGGTAAAACCTCATCATTTCACTAAACAAGCCACCATAGCCTAGTGGTTAAGAGTCTCTATGGTGATGATGGGGGTCTTGGGTTCCACTCTCAACCCTTGCATATATTTTTTTTTTGTTATTATTCTTTTTACTACTCTAGCTCACTACCAAAGCCGACTAAACTTGACCAGATTCAATCCCATAATCTGACTAGACCCAACCAGTTATTTCTAAGCTCCCTGAACTTATTTCTTAAGCTGGTTGGACTCAACCATCTGGATTGACCTGACCTAACAGATCAACTATATTGACTAAATGACTTGATTTAATTAAGCCCAAGCCTACTGAACCCAAGTTGATTTAAATTAAAATTGATCCAACCCATTGCCACACCTAACCCACTTGACTGAACCCAACCTGTTTGATTAAAATCCAGCCCACTTTAATCAATTAAACCAAAGTCCAACTAACAGGACCTGATTCAACCAAGTTACTTGACTTAATTTCAGATCGGACTCGACCTAATTAAATTAGATTCAATCCTCTAACTTGACTAACCATCTTACTTTTCAAATTAACCCCACCTTAGTAATAAATTGGTCTTGACGGTACCTATCTTTCTTAATTTTAAATCAAATTCTCATCTATTTGATTATTGTTCATCATCCCTGTACACAAGCTATGAAAGACACTCAAGCGGCGGTCGCAACCCGTGCTCCCCGTCCTATCTTCATCGTTCGAGGGGGCTGCCCGCTGTGAGCACCGTCTGGAGTGGAGGGACGCCGGACTCCTCCTTTCCTTTTGGAGCACTCTTGATCTCGTCCGGCTTCCTCACCGCCGATGTTCAGTTTTTAGGGAACGGGTGGAGATTCCCGAAAACTTCCCCTTCTTCTCTTCCCTTTACCGACGTCTGCCTTTAAACTATATGCATGTGTGCTATCAACAATGATACAGTAGGAGGGGGACTTACCGAAGAACGCTGCCTGTCGTAGTGTCCCTTGCGACGGAGTCTCGCCGCCCTTCCTGAGTCTCCCTAAAGGTATTCCGGATTCGTGAACACGAATCTGCCTCTCTCTCTCTCTCTCTCCCTTCTCCGCCTACTGTCTCTCGGTCTCTCGCGAGGAAGTAGATGCTTCGCCACCGCTCTCCGATGATGCTAGGGTACTACGAATAGCTGCTCCTTATATAGACCTCGCGAGAGGATAAGGAACATGGATAATCTCAAGATAAGGCCTAATCTTTTGATTCAAACTCTGTTTCCAACTGTTCATCGGACTAGATAAGCTTGCGCGCGGCAGCGTCGCGGTGGCGACAACTTAAGAGAGAAGGGGCTGGTCTTGCCTCTTGATCAGTATTCCCTAATCGAGTAGCTGAGATGTAATGCATGGGATCCATTGGTGAGCGTTTCCGCTCGTGTCTCGGATCGACCACTCTGCTGGATAAACGGCTCAAATAAAGCGGTGACGGGTAGTCAGATTTGAATCGCCTGCCTCAATCTTAAACGAAGGTTCTTGATGAACAATTAGGATTGATTCTATCTGTTTGAAGCGGTTGAGAGGCTCCGATCAAGTCGAACGCTTCGAACTTAAGCCACCAGATTAGATGAATGGTCCACAAATGCCCTTACGGTAGGATGTCACTCATGGTTACTTTAAAGATTAGCTGAACGGTCAGATGTGTGTCTCGTGATCAGCACACCTCAGATCCTTTCAATCTCATCAGTTGATCTTTTTCTAACACATCCACTTACGTGTAATGTTGCAAATAAGTACCTGACTTTTCTAAAATCCCATCTAGGTCCCTCGTCCAGAGAGAAGTAAAATTATGTTTCAGTCCTTAGATTTTTGGGGAGTTATAAACAAGCCCTCGATGGCTCCAATTAACTTTAACTATGGTATTTACCATTTTGATCTCCCTTTATACCCATCATCCAAGTTTAATAAACTTCCTTAATTGGCAAATTAATCACGTAATCACTTTAAGAAGTAATTAGAAAACTTTATTCGAGTAATAATTCAAACAATTCAAAATTTGGGAGACTCTCCCTTAATTTCTAAACAAGTAAAGAAAATAACTAATTAAAGCCTAAAAGAAAACATAAATTTCTAAAGACCAACACTTAAAACATAGAAATCTTGGACTTTACACATAAATCGACAGTGATTTATTAAATTCTGGAGATTCAAATTTATACACTGTTTCAGAGGGGTGGCCTTTACAATTATATACTCATTAACACACTAAGAAACTTGAAATTCATTATGATTGAAATGATGCACTCTTAAGTACCTCATCTTTTTGATACATTCACACAAGTATGCCTCTTGTTTTCCAGTAAGGATCTTATCTATAACAAATCTAAGCTCTTAGTTCTTGACGTAATATATTAATATATGATGGAAAGTGGTAGATACAAGTACTCTAATTGGCAAGTCACACACATCTTTCAAAACAGTGTTGAAACTTTCAGATTAGTTTGTGCTGTGATGCCTACTCCATTATTCAAGAATCGAATAGAGATTATGCACATAGAACGACTTGGATTTAAAGTTCTTTGTACATTATTCAAGAACTAAGTTCAACTCTATCTATTTTCATCTCTGATCACAACGAATGCTTAAGGGAACAAATGATTCTTGATATCTTCACCTATCACCATTAATAATGAACTTTTGTATTTGTCATGTAAAAATGTATCATCCACTAAGAGCACTTGATGACAAAAATTAATTAAATTCCATAATAGATGGACCAAAAGCCTAGAATACCATCTTAAATCTTCCCATCTTGGATCCCATTTAAAATCAAAGTCAACAATTGAGTTTGGTTTACTAATGACTAATGCTCTAAAATATTTTCTAAAGCCTACATAGTATTCTTCCCATGAACTGAATAAGGGGGCATTTGGTTCACGGAATGAGAATGGAATGGGAATGGAATAGGAATGAGCAAGAATGGGAATGAGTGGGAATGAGAATGAAAACTGTGTTTGGTTGGAAGGGATGGGAAAACTAAAAAAAGATATTTTGATAAAATGACTCTTATACCCCTTATATAAATAACTAATATTATATATAATAATGATGTGTGTTAAATGATAACTATTTTTAAATAATAATAATATTATAATTAATTAATTATTATAAATAAATATTTAAATAACTACTTTTTAAAATTATTATAATTAAATATTTAATTTTAAAAAGATATTATGTAGATAATATAAGCCGTCATTAATGGAGATTACCGTTATTATATTAATTTAGTTTTAATATTTAACTATTTTTTTCCTTTTGCTTCAGGGCAAAATCGTCAAATACCAGTCCTAAATCAGCATTCCGCCCTATTTGGGCGGATTGTGATTCCCTCTCTTCTGGTTTCTCATTTCCTTCCCATAACCCTCTCATTCCCAAACTGGTACACCCAAACAAGGGAATGCCCCTGTTTAAGGAATGATTCCATTCCATTCCTTTCTCATACCTACAAACCAAACACCCCCTAAGTGTTTTATTGCTTTATTCTTCCTCTTTCATGGGTTAGGATGACCAACTTCAACATGATATGCCATTTTGCCATAGCTTTCACTTATATTATAGTTAGGTTGAGATTGACTTTCAATATGAGTAAGATAAAATCACATATTAGCTTTGTGATGTATTGCACCCTATTAGCCCGCATTTCTTCTTTGATACAACTATAGTTTTTTTGGATATGTTTTCATGATCCATCGTAAATTCTTTGATGAAATTGAAGCGTTAAGATGTCATGCAAAATTTCCGCGAGCATATCTACACATTAATATGAACTTGTTACTTTTGACTCATGAAAACTCCATTACTTTTTTTATGGACTAACGACTCAATAGATCTATTACGTTGTGCTTTTGTAGTGAACATACGAGTGTGGAATAAAGATGCTCTCGAAACGCAACCAGAAAGCACTCCAACTTTCGGGACAGTGGGCTCCCGTCTACAAGGAGTGGGTCGGGCTCCCTAAGTCGATGTAGCCCGAGAACAACATACCTTCGCCATTTACACTTATAAGCGGGGGTGAAGTCAAGATGGCGAGGAAGGAGTGAGACAACCTCCTCCAAGTCTCAATCTCCTTTGGAATGTCTTCTTCGTATGTTCACAGGAGGGATGAAGGTGGGGCTACGAAAGATGCGACAACAACAGTACCAAGAAGGCTGGAATATGGTGGGAACGGAGCTACTGGTGCTCGATCATGGGTGAATGTGGTGAATAACCAACAACTTAGCCAGGTGGACTTAATTGCAGTTCTGGGATCAACATTGGAGAGGTTGAAAGTTACGATCAAAGATACAATCATGCTGGACGATGGGGTGGTCACCAAAGCCTAGGTAAGTATGAAGAACACTATGTATGCCAAGATGTTGGAAAGGGCACCTACTTTAGAGGTCGCTAAGGAGAGTTTTTCTAAACTATGAGGTGGTCTAGGGGATTTCTACTTGGCGGACATACCTAGCGGGTATTTCTTGGTAAGATTCTCATCAGAAAACATGGTAGATCAACTCCTAACAAAGGGTCCATGGACTGCAAATGGAATGGTTGCATATTTATTTACATGGAGAGAACATTTTTAGCCTATGTTTGAAAGGCTATATTCAGCTGTGATGTGGGTCCAGCTTCACCATCTACCCGTGGAATACTGGTCGCCAAAAGCTTTAGAATCCATAGCGCCTTAATTTGGTCAGTTAGTCAAAATAGATGATACAACCGTTGGAGTTGATTTTGAAACCAACTTTATAATAAGCCTACTTAAAGCCCAAAATTTGAGATAGGCTTCCAACAACTACAAACTTCCTAAACCGTTCTAGGTATGAGTGTATATGTATTGAGGTTGAATTGTCAAACCCTCTCAAAAGAGGGATGTGGGTAAGGACTTCCTCTTTTGTGATGGTTTTCGTTGCTATTGTATATGAGCGTTTACTAGTATTTTGTTATAAATGTGGTCTTATAGAGCATACAATGGAGAAATATAGACTAGAACTTCCTGGGAGTAGACAAGGGAACCACAACACAAGGCCAGCGATCCCAGACCAGATGGGGAAAGGTATAGTGATCTAGAAAGTTGGGTCACAAAGTCGGAATAAAGGAATTCTAGATGGGGATAAAAATATTTTACAGGTTGGTAGAACCCAGGAAGAAGATGACCCAGACTTCGGTCCTTGGATTCTAGTTAAAAGAAGACAGAATAGAGGCAGGCAACAAATGGCTGGAAAATGGAACCCAGGTGGTGGACAATCAGAGAAGACGAAAGGTGCAAGAAACGAGGAGGAAAGACATGTGGATGGGAAGGAACAGGAAGAACCAGAAGTACCGCTTGACGATTCAGCGGCTACTCCAAGGGGGGTACACTTGGCATCAAGGGGAAATACCAAGAGCTTTGGAAGGGGTAGCCAAGATGGGGGTTACCAAGGAGGAACTTCTCATGTTCATGCAAAGGAAATGTTAAGATATGGGGAGCCACAACCTTTGACATAAACACGTTATGAGGGTATGCATGAATTTCAAAACGAAAATGAGTTTACTCTCAGGATACTGTCAATAAGGGCATTCGCTACATTCAATAAGATGAAGGGGAGGAATGAGATATAAAGAAAAATTTAAAAAATTAAAAAGAATAGAGCCTCAAGATCAAAGGATGAAGGTGATCATGATTAGATGGACACATCGGATGAGGACTTAGACTTAGAAGGCTATGAAGGGTTAATGGCCTCAATTGATGAAGAATCAATTAGAGCTAATAGAGAAAGAGAGCAACATAAATCCGGTAATAAACATCCTTTATTAGAATTAGAATTAATTAACTCTTATGTTCCACTGTGAACAAAGCCATAGGGGTACTAGGTCAACCTCCGAAAATGCATGAGAAAAAGGGAGACATGATTGAAATAGATAAACCCTCGAACCCTGATGAACTTACAACAACAGTAGCAAAACTTGATCAAAGAGGTGAAGCTAATGGTAAGATACTAGCAAATAATGAATGTCAAGCCCAGAAGAAAGGTAGGTTGGACAAAGGGGAATACCTATAACTTGAATATAATAGATGAAAATGATCCAATGGAATTGAAGAGGGGTAACAGGCAGAGACGCTATAAGTAGATTACATATAATGATTACATATTGGTAGAAACAAGGGCAACCAAGAAAGAATCCTCAATTTTTGTAAAAAATTCCAAAAGGGATGGAATTGGGCTGCCATTCAAGCAGGGGGTACTTGGGAGATATTATAATAAAGTGGGAAAAAGGAATTGGAAGAGAGACTCCAATTGTTTTTTCAAGGTATGTAATTAATCTGATTATTACTTGTAATTAATCTGATTATTACTCTCAATCATACTAACACTTGGTTAGTATATATTGTATATAATAGTCTGGCTCTAAACAAACAAACAACTGCCTGAAAAGAATTGAGCAGAATGGCGCCAATATCAAGCCCATGGTTAATCAATGGAGACTACAATGCAGTAAGGAGTTTAGAAGAGAGGAAATGTGGACCTTAGAACATAATACAAGTATGAAAACCAAACTCTTCAACTTATTTTTAAGAAATAATAATCTAACATAGCTCAAATTCTTGGGTTCACCTTACACCTGGTGTAATAACTAGAGAGGTGGAGCCAGGAGATGGACAATGTTAGATAGATTTATAACTAATGACAATTGGGTAGATAATGTAATCAAATACTCTATTAAACATCTCCCTAGATGCTGATCTGACTATAACCCAATATTGCTTGACTGAGAATTTCTTAAGATTAGGAACTTGTGACCTTTTAGATTTAAGAATCATTAGATTAATGATATGGAATATAGAAATAGTGTTGAAAGAATATGGCAAACTATTAACACTAGGAATCCAATGCATGATCTTAGCCACAAGATCGATAATTTGAAGATCAACTTAACTAGGAAATGTAGAAGACCTAAATTGAGCTTAGAAAGCCAAATTCAGAGCATAGAGGAAGAAATTAGAAGAATAGAAGCAGATGAAAAGAATTGACCAATGAGAGAGCAATATCACCGAACTGTGGGTTTCATACCACACTCTTGATATGTTATATGGTACGTAATGTTTTACTTGAAAATTGGCACTCTGTTTATTTGTGTTGTGCTCTCATTTTCAACAGACTTATAATAAATTGACATGAACTAGTTGCTCCACAGTCTTTTAACCAAAATATTTAAATAGTCTTTTTATATGTGAATGTGTGTGTGTGTGTGTGTGTGTGTCTATATATATATATATATATATATATATGTAAAAACTAAGCACCCATTAGTTAAATCATGTTGACATCAGTAATTTTTTGATTGTTGTAGAATAGGTCAAGTAGGGAGCTCAATTATTTATCAGTTGTCACCAAAAGTTCACTAACACAACGAAATTGGAAAGTTGGAATTTATTTGGTTTTCAGTTGGATAAAAACAGATACGTAGGACATGTAAGTAGCTTTCTTTTTCCTTTATTAAAAAATTTCTAAAATGTCTTTAAGAGTGTATGTTAGTGATGAATTTGAAGGTAAATCTCATTCCATTATGTAAACAAGCATATTCTCTTTTATGATCTCATTGTAAACAATTTGTTTATTTTTGCTTGGTGCTGGTCCATGAAGAAACGTGTCTAAAACCTTTCCGAAATGTTTTAAGATTTCTGTCTTGCTATTTGTAATTTCAACTATAAGTTGATTAAAGAGTCTTGTGTAAGCAGTATTGTATACTACTTCCAATGTATTTAATGCAATACTATTGTTGGTATATGTTTTATTCAAAGAAAAAAAAAACAACTGTATAAATGAAAGGCAAAGATGCATTTTTGGTCCCTGTACTATGGTTTTGGTCCTTGTACTATGAAAATGTTCAATAGGACTCTTGTTACTTTACGAGCTTTGGCAATTACGGTCCAAATACATGAATTTTTTAACATGATGTGGCAACCTACATGGCATGCTGACGTGGCAAAATATTTGAACTCCCAAAATATCAATCATTTAATAATGACATAGCACGCCACATCAGCATGCTGACGCGGTATGCTGTTGTGGCATGCCACATGTCAAAAAAAAAAATCTAAAAAAATCTAAAAAATTCTTAAAATAAACAGGATTTTTTTTAAATTCTAAAAAATCCGGTTAGAATTCTAAAAAAATCTAAAAAAAATAAACATGATATTTTAACACAATCACAACAATTAAAAAAAAATATAAAAGGAACATCTTCAAAACCATTCCAACTTCTTCATAACCTTAATAACCTTAATCACAAATTACAACATATAAGCTTTTTTTTAAAAAAAAACTATTTTACCAGGTCGATTGTTGTGATTATGTTATAAAATCCTGTTTATTTTTTAGAATTGTTTTGAATTTTTCAGAATTTTTATTTTTTAAAATTTTTTTAAATTTTTTTTTACACGTGGCATGCCACATCTGCATGACATGGATTAAAAATGGATTTTTTTTAGAATTTTTAGAATTTTTTATAGAATTTTTATAATTTGTTAGAATTTTTTTAGATTGTTTTTATTTTTTTAGAATTTTTTTTAGTTTTTTAGAATTCTAACAGGATTTTTTAGAATTTTTTTAAAAAAATCCTCTTTATGTTTTAGAATTTTTTTAGTTTTTTTAGAATTTTATTTTTTTGACACGTGACATGTCACATCAGCATGTGATGTCAACATGCTAACATAGCGTGGAACACCATTATTAAATGATTAATATTTCGGGAGTTCAAATATTTTGCCACGTCAGAATGCCACGTAGGATGCCAGGTCATGTTAAAAAATTCAAATATTCAGCCCGTATGCAAGCTGGCTGCCACGTCAGCCCTAGGGATCGAAATTACCAAAACTCTGAAAGTACAGGGGCCGTATTGAACATTTTCATAATACAGTGACCAAAATGAACAATATACCATAGAACATGGACCAAAATGAACAATATGTCGTGATTGACACATTACCCTTTACTTATTAGTGAAGATATTTTGTGTCAAATGAACTACGAATTATTAATGAATGGTAGATAAAAGTAAGTGAAATGCTCTTAAATCCTATATATATAGATAGATAGATATACTATTTTGGGATTGTTTTTTAGGCATTTTAGTTATTTATAAAATAACTCTATATTTGAGTATAATATATTAAATATATATTTTTGTCACTAGTCCATATATTTTAGAGAAGAGAGAGATATAAATCAGAAATAAGTATCCTATTAGAAAGTATAAACATTTCTTTTTCATTGGTTAAATGACTCATATAACAACCTGCAGTTAATCATTGATTATGTATAGAAAACTATTTTACCTAATTGTTGATGCTTTTCTTTTATTTTTGTGTTTATTTCAATGATTTTTTTCTTTTTGAACATTTGAAGCTAATTTTGATATATCACTTTTGCATTGAACAATCCTTTAATGAATGTTTATCTTTTTGCTTAAATCTAAGCTTGATATGGTCAAATGCATTTCGTCTTCTATGATTATTGGACAATTTGCCAAACTGACCCTAGGCCATTTATTTTATTATTTTTTATCCCTAGCTTGAAAATATTTGTTGAAATGGCCTTGGGCTGCCCAGTCAGCAACCAAACTGTTGACTATGATAGCTAATCGGCATTCGAAATACCGATTAGCTCTAGAGACGTCATGTAACATCCCAAAATTTTCTAAGTAAATTTCAGTAAATTTTTGAAATTTTAAATGAGGTTAATTAGCTCAAAATCAGATTAATCATTATTAAACTCAAAGTTAAAGAAAATCAGAGTTTAATGGACCGAAATCCAGTCTCGCAACTATAGGGCCGAGAGAAGGCCTTATTGGGCCAAGCCAGAGTTACATAGAATAGTTGGAGGTGGATGGTCGGCAATATTAGATTAATTAAACCAAAGATTAATTAAATATTAATTAATCCATATTAATTAAGTAGGAATATCGGACAAAAGTTAGAGTCTCGATAAAGTAGATCTGGCCTAGTCAAAAGCCGAGAAACCCGGATCTGGGTCAGGAGAAAGGACGACCTGTGATGCTACAGTCAGCTCGTGTCACTGGGGTCGTCTAACTCGGGATTCCCAGATCTGGTCAGAGATAGAGACGAGCCAGATAATATCATTAGTCGCCCTCATGACGGCACAGTAACAAGATAAGATCAAAGAAAAGTCGTTCGACCTTTAGTAGGAGATATTTTCGAAGATAATATAATTTATTAATACTTTTAAAGGATAAGTTAATTAAGTAATTTAATATCATAAAGTGAAATAGTGTTATTTGTATAAGTCTATATATATGAGAAGAGAGAGAGAGAGAGAGAGAGAGAGAGAGAGAGAGAGAGAATAAAAATTCTCATCCCATACTCTCTCTCTCGATCAAGCTTCAGAGGGAACCTTCCCCTCTTTCCATTTTACCTTCATTTGTGCCCTAACCCATGCCGGCGAGCTACCCGGCGCCAGGTCGTCTCCACCGGCGAGATCCCACTGCCGGCCAGACCTTCCCATCAGCCGCATGCCCTCGCAAGTTCTCCCCGCAGACAGCCGCCCGCGTGAGTTGCTCCGCCGCCAGCCGGGATTGCCCCCTTCGCCGGTGCTCCATGCCGCCAGTCACGACTGCTCCAGCTCCTCAACACGTCGCTGCCAGTCGCGGCTGCTCCAACCCCCAGCCACATCGCCTTCGATCCGACGAGGGATCTAGCGACACCAGCCCCCATTTCCCTATTGTGAGTATTCATGGAAGAACTTCACTTTTAATAGCTAATTGGAAGATAAATTTGGGGAAAACCCTAATTGGATTCATGAATTTAAGGTTTGGTTGATGATGTTCATGTATAAGGGCTGAGAATTGTTAGATGTTGCCATATATTATAGATTGTTAATTAAGTAGTCATGTGTGAATGTTTGTAGTAATTCGGGAGCCCTACAAATAGAGGAGGTGGTGCCCGATTTTTCTTGAAAATCTATAAGAGTTAGGAGTTTAATTGAGATCTAGTTAATGCTTCCATGCTTAGCTAATTAATTATCTTCATTCCTTGCTTAATATACTAGTTATTAAGTTTAGGAAATAATTAAGTTTAAGTGAAGATTTGTCAGAAGTGTGGAGAAATACGAGCATGTGATAGTTTGCATATCCTTATCATATTCTATTGAATTTAAATTAGAGTATGAGTCAAGAATACGGTCCCCGTATTTATAGATTTTGTATTTCAATTATCAGGGAAAGGAAAGGGCAAAGGCAAGTCCGCCGTTGTCGAAGGACTGAGCCAGACTTAAGCTCGGACCAGATTCAGGTAAGGGGAACTAGGTGTACAGTTTCGCCTATTTTACCGTATTTTTATACAGTATAGATTTCGGTTTTGAAAAGCATGAACTAGGAATTTTATGAAAATTTCTAAAGTTTTATAAAACCATTTCATGCACAGTAATCAGTAACAGAAACGAGAAACAGATACAAAACAAATAGATTACACTTTACTGATATGCTTGTATGGACCAGTGGTGGCTCGTGTAGAGCCAGAGAGTACGACATTAGGTTAGGAGAGGGGTGACTTAAATCTCTGTTTTTAATACCGAACTATCTGTTTTTAAAACTTTCCTTTTTATAAAATCAAAACCCTCTTTCCATACTCTCGGGTACCTAGTGTATGTATATAGATGACCTCGCGTAGCAGATCTACCCGTTGGTCGCTGATTTTACAGTATTGAAGTAGATGTGTCGTCAGAGGTTTTAGTCTTGTGATTATCAGATGATTCCGCATTCCTCACCTTCTAGAGATTGAGTTTTATCTCGGAGAGAGGAGGCACAAGTATAGATTACCCAGGGGAAATGTCGGTTTCATAAATAATTCACAAGACAAAGAAACATGAAATCAGATTTGCATATTAAAGAGAATACATTGACCAGTATATATTTGCTCAGTATTTATTTCAAATTTCAGTATTTAAATTCAGTTATTTCCTATGCATGTCTTATACTTCATATTTACTATTTTCCTTTATTATACGGGTACAGTTTACACCCGACAGATATGTTCCCAACTCACTAAGCTCCAGTAGCTCAGTCCATTTTCTCTTGACATTGTGATTGCAGGCGATAGACAGAAGACCGTATAGAGGGTTTGTCTGATCGTGAGTCTAGTGGAGACGTCCTGTAGCTAGCTCTGACTCCCGTGTCTAGATATTATGTTATTTTGATTATGAGTGTATTTGAGACCTTTAAGCTTAAGACAATATTTATGTGGTATTGTATTAAACCATATTTGAAGTTTGAGTTGTAATATATTTAGTTTGCTTTACTTAGCTTCTGCAAGTTATTGATTTTACAGTTTATTAGCAGTTTATAGCCTTAGGTTTAGGGTTCATTCCCTAGACCTGGCTGGTGTGACACATGTCCCCTGAAAAGGAGATGGGTGTTACACGTCATCTTTTGCTAATAGGAGCTAATCAACATTTGAAAGGTCGATTAGCTTCAGAGAGCTCATTTTCATTATCTTTGGAGCTAATTAGCATTTCATAGACCGACTAGCTTTAGAGAGTTCAGCTAATCGGCATTTGAAACGCGAATTAGCTTTAG
The DNA here is from genome assembly GCA_026586065.1 of Dioscorea zingiberensis. Classification (NCBI taxonomy): domain Eukaryota; kingdom Viridiplantae; phylum Streptophyta; class Magnoliopsida; order Dioscoreales; family Dioscoreaceae; genus Dioscorea; species Dioscorea zingiberensis. Next base: position 41,303,706 of record CM048818.1, read on the forward strand.
AGAGCTCGTACATAGTCTGCGGAACTAATCGGTATTTGAAAGACTGATTAGCTCCAGAGAGTTCATTTTGAAGCTCTGTGGAGCTAATCGGCGTTTGAAAGGCCGATTAGCTCCAGAAAGCTCATTTCCTTGGGCTCCGGAGTTACCCAGTGTTCCATATACCGATTAGATCTCTGATAATAATTTATTATTTTTTATTAGCCTAGTCAGCATTATGGCTTCTGACTAGGTAGCACGAGGGCCATTTTGGTAAAAAAAATTAAGCTTGGGGCAAAAAAAATAAATAAATAAATAACCCAAGGCCATTTTGGCAAATTGCCAATAATTATTTAGATTCTTTTTTGATTGATTTATAGACGTCAAAATGAGCACACACTCTTAATATAGAGATGTATTGAGACACATTTTTTGTTTATTGTACTTGCCACCACCTGATGGATACTTATCTTATTTGCAGGTTGGCATGACTGCAACAAACACTGTACTCCGCAAAGAGTGTATTCTCCTAAAAAAACCCAAAACACATGGTCCCTTCGTTGGTAGAAACTAGAGCTTGAGTTATAGTTACTAAATTTTTGGAATGATATATAGCAACATGTTCTCTAACGTAAGTTTGTTTTTATAAATCTTAATGTAAAATCCAAGGATTTTATTGGAATAAAATGAGTTAAATTCCTTTAAATTGGATTATTAATTAAAATGGTTTTCCTAATTAATTAAATGATTTAATTAAGTGGGAGAAAAAAAAAGATAAGAACCTTAATTAGGGTTAGGTTGGGTAATTAAGGACCTGGATGTAATTACAAAAGTATTAGGGACTAGAAGAAAATAATCTTTTCTCTCAGAAGGAGGATTAAAATGTAACCTAAAAAGAATTAGGGACCTTTGATTAATTTGTTAGAGACAAGGGCCTTATAGAAATGAATGGACGGCCGAGATTAAAAGATCTCGGTTCGTTGTAGATCTCAGAGCGTTATAATGGCCACGGAAGGACCACGTGTCGACCTGGAATAAATCCATCTCATCGTGCTCGGATCCGAGGCACTGATGGATGAGCTAGTGGAAGTGACCCCACGGTGCGGGCTCACCGGAACCACTCATCTAGAGATGAGTCACGAACTCGAGGCGTAAGTTTGTGATCAGGCCATTGATCGAGATTGGATCTTACCCGTCGATCAGAGAAGTGGTCGATACGAGAATCTTTGATTTAATCCTACCCGTTGATAATGATCGCGCGATCCTCACCTCATATCTGCGAGACCAGATCCCGAGGCGCTACCTTCTCTTTCTCTCAGCCGCCTAACGCCTCCGGCAGCCCCGCCACCTTCGTCGCCCGTTACCGCGAGAAGGGCGGACGCTGCCGGCGATGTAGCCACGTGAACGCCTCTGTCGTTTCATCTACTCAGGCCTATAAAAGTGACAGCCAAAGCCTCGAACTGAGGCATCGAGCGAGAGAGAAATATCGTAGAGTTTCTTCTCCGGCGCCGGTGAACGGAGAAAAGAGAGAGGAGACAGTGCAGGAACCTGTAGGGCTCGTGGGCGCCTTTGGGTGGAGATAGGGCCGAGAGAAGGGGGGGGGGGGAATTGGTTGCAGACCTGTCGCCGGTGCACCAGCTCGCCAGTCAGCTTGTGGAGCTCTGTCAGTCGCCGGAGAACCCTCTGGGGGGCGTTAGGAGCATCGCGAATCTCTGGTAAGCCTCTCTTCTCCTTACTGTAATTCTTAAAAGTAGGGTTGTGTACCATTAGCGTCTGTTCACGCTCGCCGGAGGAGAGGAAGCCCGCCCGAGGCGGAGGAGCTCCAGAGAAGGCTGTGGAGCTGGCTGCTGACCTGCTAAGCGCTTGGAAGTCGTGGGTTGCCTTCACCGGACTAGACCCAGAGGTGGCAGGTCTCCGGTCGGCTACGTGCTCAACGTTGCGGCCATCGGTGAGCTCGGTTAGGGGAGAAGAGAGAAGAGAGAAGGAGAAGAAGAATAAAAAAAATATATAATAATAATAAAAAAACATATAAAATGTATATATATAAATATATATATATATAACGAGGAATAAATAAATAGAAAAATTATTCAATTAATTCTGTTAGTAGACTAGCTAATTATCTGATTAATGATGGATTAGATAATTAGATATGAAGTGCTTAATTTACAAATGTGTGACAAAAGGTAAAGGTTAATTAGTAAAATCATCCTATTAATAGAATAAAGGGATTGATTAAAAGATTAATCGAGTTGGACCTAGATGGCTAATCTATATGGTTGGGTTCAACCAAGGTTGACGATCGGATTAATGGATTAAATAAATTAATCGAAATTCTATACCAAGGTGATTTGATGGAATAGGATAATGAGCTAAATACGAATGGATTGGGCTCGATCTAGTCTACAAATAAAAGGACCAAGGTCTCGGACCTAAGTTTTGAAATAATTGGTTTAGTCAAAAACAAAAAAAAAGGAACTAATGGTTAGGCCTTAACCTTTTGGACATGGCTAGCCACATAAATATAGGTTGGTGGCTTTTTTTAATCAAATTGAGGTAGGCCCAATTTAGCTAAGAAAACTAGACAAGACCAATTAAGGACCGCACCACGTCAAATAAGAATAAGGTTGACTAGAGTTGACTAAAGTTGACCAAGTAAGGTTAATAGACCATAAAAGGACAAGGAAATGGAAAGAGGGCCGGAAACCCAAGTAGATGGTCTATAGGGCCCGTTTAGTGGGCCAAGGCCCATCAGAAGCGAGAGTGATGCATGAGCATCTAGAATCTTAGGGTTTTATTAGATTATTGGCTCTAATAGTAACTCTGTCATCAGATATTCTCGGGCAGTCCTAGAGACACTACGGGAGGAGACTAGGAGGGTTTCTAGTTCCAGAAAAAGGTAAGTACACTTGCCTAGTACCTACTCTTCGGAGTTTTCTTTGGACTTGCCTTTATCTTGTTTATAGATATTTTATTCCATACATGCTATCCATGCCTGTTTTCAATTCCTGTTGAGCATGTATGTTATTTACGGGATGTTGGTATCCCTGTTTGCTGCGGTCTACTGCCAGGACTCATTGGAGCGTGGGGGCTTCGATAGGGAAATGTTCAGGGACAGGACCCCCTGGCATTTCAGCCTGCCGTGCAAGAGAGGCGATTCTCTGGTGGTCTTACCCGTCAGTGGGAATGGTACGCTGACCGTGTTAACACGTATGAGAGGTGGTACTACCGACATGCGACCGGAGGGTCGTGTTTTCAGCAAGTAGCTGGATATGCTGACCGGGAGTGATCTTTGAGCTTCATTCTTGAAACTCAACACAGAGCCTGAGGGTTTCTGTTGATAGGGGTCACACCGTTGTTTTTGGTTGTGGTAGACCCCTAGAGATGTTTTCATAGGGACGTGTCCCTTTGTAGACTTGTTTATACATATTATGTCTTTATGACCCTGCAGGGATACTTAATGGGCTTTCCATTCCAAAGCTCATGCATTTGTTCCTTCTTTCTTTTACAGATCCCGAGGTTTAGGGGGCTGGTGCTGTGCAGGGATCGTTAGGAGATCTGAGGTCTGGGAGTCTTCTTCAGTTGTCTTTTTATTTTGAGTACTGTTATTTTATAGGACCCGTATAGGGACCTGGTTTGTATAGGGCCTATGGACCCTTTTGACTCTATGTTCACTCAGACTTGAGTTTAATTTATGATATTGTTGTTATCTGCTGATTCACATTTAGGCCTTGTATTCGAGTTGAGCTTGTCTCTTCTTGGGTATGGCCGGTCTGTGCGCATGCCCGAGGTCCCTGGATCCAGGTCGGGGCGTGACACTTAAGACATTTGATTTCATCTATTACTTCTCACATTTAAATTTCACTTCGAAATCCTCGTAACTAAATGTGACACCTCCATCTTCCTACTTATCAGTTTGTTGGAAGGAGAAGGAGGCCAGATTTTTGTTTTTGAAGGGGTAGACGCGAAAAGGTGTATAAAGTAGGTTTTAAAAGGGCATATTCTCCTGTTTTAGTGGAAGGTTTAGTTCCTTACGTATATTTTGCCTTTTTTGGGGTGAAAGAAGTAGATAAACCACAATTTCTTAATTTTCCTTTATAATGTAGTTTTCTATCAAATCTTGTTTTCTAACATAGATGCTCAGAAAAACTTGAAGTTACACTAAGCAACTTTTAATCCTACTAACAGATTGCCACTGAGGCTGACTTGGGCCTTGTAGATGCATATATTAATGGCTATTTTTCCTTTGTTGATATGAAAGGAGGACTCCTAGATCTTTTTCTTGTAAATAATATCTTCTATAAGAGGAAATGCATTTATTACTTTACTCTATGCGATTTAATTTGTTAACAATGCTCTTTTACCTATAGATTTTTCCTTTGGGTATACATAGTGACATGCTCATTTCTTGCATATGTAGAGTAATGACTTCTCTCTGTTTTTAGATGAAACAATGACATACTTCTCTTCAGTATTCAAGGTTCATACATCTCTCTATAGTCCATATTGATAAAAGAAGTTTATAGTCACAATTATAATTGATAGCTCTCGAAAGAGGGCTATTTAGATGACATATTATGCTAGGTTAAGACAAAATATGGCTAGTTAATAATGTATTCAAGAGCCAATTTGGGTTATTTTGTATAAACATTAACTCAACTAGTATGTACACTTGTTTTAGTGAATTTAAATACTAAATGGATCAATTTATGCACTAATGCAAGTGTTGTCGATATTGATAGATGATGAGTCTATTGGAGCACGATTGGGATGATCATTGGGCAAAAGAAAAAGGCGTTCTATAACAAAGGAGCCAAATGGGAGCATACTGAAAGAGAAGCTGAGATCAATAATTTCTTGGAAGAGCTACAGAACACCAAACCCAATCACCATTGTTCATATTAAAGAAGGAGAAGTAAGGAACACGCAGTTAAAATTTTAGCTCTATCTGAGTTGAAATGGTCATTCGATCAAACACTTAATGAAGACTACGCGGGTTGAAATCTCCAGGACACCGTGATGTGAATCGGTACATTGCGATGTAAGCTCCAGTTCTTAAGACAATAAGCTCTGTTTGTTGACATCATGATGTACCTAGGTCATATCGCGATGTTAGAAGTCCTGGACAGAAACCCGAGAGTGCTAAGTGCTAACTTCGTGATGTACGCTTCGTGCATTGCGATGTCGATTCCTAGGGTATAAGTAGAGGCTGTTTTTAAGGTTTAATCATCTCGACTTGGGGGCAGTGGCTGAGGTCTCCAAGGAGGTGATCTGGAGGCATTCAACATCGATTAAGACTTGGTTTAACTACAATTAAGAGGGGTAACATTTAGTATTGACCTATGATGTTTTACCTTCTTTTGTTCTTAGATTTAAATGTTTATTTTCTTATTCGCATCATTATGGATTCAATGTTTGTAATGGTATCTTGAACATTCATTCTAGGGTCGTATGCATTACCATGGGAATGTGACATTCCTGGGAATGTAGTCGGGAATGCTACATTCCCGGGAATGTTGCATTACCATGTTTGGTGCATATTTGCTTGGTCATGGTAATCAACTTGGTAATGTTCCAAATTTTCCAAAATACCCTTGTATATAAAATTTGAGCAAATTTAAATTTAAATTTAAATTAAATGTTAGATTAAAACTAATTAAATTTTAATGACAAAAATAATTATGCCATATTTTCCCAAAATACCCTTGCATCTAAAATTTTGATCAAATATCAAATAATAATAATAATAATAATAATAATAGTAATAATAATAATAATAGTAATACTAATAATAATAATAATAATAATAGAAATAATAATAATAATAGTAATAGTAATAGTAATAGAAATAATAATAATAATAACAATAATAATAATAATAGTACTAATAATAATAATAATAATAATAATAATAATAATAATAATAATAATAATAATAATAATAATAATAATAATAATAATAATAATAATAATAATAATAATAATAGGGTGAGGGCAGAATGGGTAATCACATACCCACCAACTCGGGAATCCAGAAAGACACCTATTTTGGTGTCTTTCTGGATTCCCGAGTTGGTGGGAATGTTGGATAAGTTGGGAATGTGCATTCCCACCGCATTCCCACCACATTCCCACTGTTATAGTAACCAAACGGGGGAATGTGATCACATTCCCCCCAACCAAACAGCCCCCAAGTGTTTCAAAAACAATGTGTTTATTTGATAAATTTCTGGATTTGGAAAAATGTTTTTTTTTTTTAAAGAATGCTAAGAACAATTAACAATGATGAAATAGAATAAGAGAAATAGATATAGATATCTGTGAACTACATCGTACTTACATACTTACTTGAACCAGTGGTGGCTCTATGACGAGCCAGAGAGTACGATATTAGGTTAGGAAAGGAGTTTTTTGTAAATTCTGATTTTAGTCCAAACTATATGTTTTAAAAAACATCCGTTTTCAAGAAATAAAACCCTCTTTCCATACCCGTATGGTACCTAGTACACGTATATACATTACAACCCTACAGTTTATTTGAGTTGGTTCCGACCGGGAGGCTTGGGTGTTTGAGTTGGTTCCACCTAATCATACTCTGGTTCCACAGTATCGAAGTAGGGGTGTAGGTGATATTGATATTATTGATTTATGATCTGATCCTATACTTGTTCACCTATCGGCCGTTGAGTTCGTTCCGACCGTAGAGGCTATTGGCGTTTGAGGTTGTTCTGCTAGGATAATTGTGGAATCGTTCACGGTACCAAGGATTAAATTGTTGAAAGAAACATATGTATGAATTTACTTAGGATTTCAACTCATGTTTGTATGATTATTTATATTGAAGATAATGCATTGACTAGTATTTTATATGATCAGCATTTATCTTTAGATTCTTTTACATTTACAGTTTTTATTTTTGAGACTATTGTATATTATTGATGCACAGGTATTGGTTATACCTGGCAGTAGTATTTAACCTCACTGAGCTCGAGTAGCTCATTTTCTTCTCATATTTATCCTTGCAGGTAGTAGACATGGATCCTGGTTTTATCTAGTGTAGTGGAGCGAGGATCAGTCTATGTGTAGCTGGCTCTAACCCCCAGTTGTCGTTGTTTTATTTATATTTGTTGTCTAGGAGAGAGTAGAACTCCTTTTTTTAAGAGGCATTTGCCTTATGTCAGTATGATGTATTAGGTGTTGTAATTATGACATTGATTTATTTCCAGAGTATTCCATTTTGATTATCTATTCTATTAGCTTCCATGTGCTTTTACATTATTAGATTATACAGCCTTAGGTTCGGGATGCACTCCTGGCCAGGCTAGTATGGCACTCATCCCGATTTAGGAGGCAGGTGTTATATTAACTAAACTATTAAATAGAGCAGATGGAATGAATATGATTAGGGGAATGAAAATCTATGATTCTATATATTTAAACCATATACTTTATGTTGTTGATGTTTTATTATTTACTAGAGTAGCTAGAAAGGTTGCTAGAACCCTAATTATGTGTTTCGAGATTTTCTACTCACTGGGTAGAGAATGAACCTCAGTAAGTCTGAAACTTTTTTTTCCCAACTTGGATGAATAGGAAAATTGGCAGATCAATCAATATTGGAAATTCTAAAGTTGTCATAAGGTCAATTCCCCTTCAAATATCTAGGGACCTGGATCTCACCTACAAGAATTCCTAAAGTCAAGTTTGAACCAATGATACAGAAGATTGAAAATAGGTTAGCATATTGGAAAACTATGCACTTATCAATGGCCGGTTAACTCAACTATTATGTCTTTGTCAATATACAGACTCAATACTTATGCTATACCAGCTGCTATACTTGATAAAATATCTATGTTGGTTAGGAGATTTATTTGGGGAAGTAGAAACAATGGTGGTGGAGCCCATCTCATAAGTTGGAGAATTGTTACTAGCCCCAAAACTAAGCGAGATCTAGGTGTTAAAGATATGAAGATAATGAAATCTTCATTGCTCTCAAAACATAAACTAAAGATGAATAATAACTTTGGAAAAAAACTAAATCAAGTATATGAACTTCAAATACAAACCTATAGATGCTTTGCATGTTCCAAACTATACTAAGGTATCCAATATATTTAGAACACTGGTTTAAATGATTCCAAGGATTAGAAATCCAATTAAACAAAATACTATTAGATCTTCTGATCTGGTCCTTGATACCCCTTGGCAGTTTGATATACCTATGAACGTAAAGCCCACATTCTTGAATATGGACTTTGATTTTACTTATGCACATATATAGCACATGCAGCTCACAAGAGATACTCAATGGGATACTGAATTGCTTAATGAAATTTTTGCTAGTTCCATTATACAAAACATTAATAGATTGCAGGTCAACTGGGGAGATGAAGTGAAGAAATGGAGTTGGAAGGAAGGAACAGAGGGGAGATTTACAACTGCTACATTATATGAAGCATTTAGAAATGGAACTCATATGAATGATTAGCAGGGTTGGAAACTTCTATAGAAACTAGACATTGTTCAAAGGATTAATATTTTCTTATGGAAATGTTTTCATGGCTACTTGCCAAAAAGGAAACATATGTACATAAGGAATATAGGTCCAAATGACCCATGTTCCATGGTTAACTTCAATTAGAAAATTACGAACATATTCTACATACATGCAGGTGGGCACAAAAGGTATGGGAGGAAGTTAAGGAGAAAGACTACTTGAAGAACTGGACTACTCAGTCAGGGGAATTAATAGAGGGACAGTGGTTAACAAATAACAAGTTGGGAAGACATAGAACTTCTATAGAGGAGAAGCTCATTATTGCTAATACTCTTTAGCAATTATGGAAAGCTAGGTACAATAAAATCTTCAGGAGTGTGGTATGCAACCTTGTCATAATAGCCAACAAAGCCACCTTCCTGGCTAAAGAATTTTATCAAAGGATGCTTCCAATCTAGAGAATTGGTGTAAATGTGGGAAAAAAATGGAACATGGAAGCTTTCAAGCACTTGTTGTTCATAGACTCATCATGGAATGCTGAGGTATGTAGAGAAGGCATAGGATATATCATTATAACTAACAATGGGAGTTTTTGCATTATAGTAGCTAGAAACTTGGAGGCCAACTCAATCTTTGAAAGATAATTGCTAGTAGTGAAAGAAGGAATAAGAAGACTAACAGAGATTCAAAGCACTTGAGCATTGATCCATACTAACAATCAAGGACTAGCAGAAAAATCAAGGACTTGAAAGCAAGGGTTGGAATTGAAGACTGTAAAACCATGCTAAACCAGATACAACACTGGGAGATGATACACATCCCAAGAGAAGCTAATAGATGTGTTGATACTTTTGCAAAAATGGCAAGGGAGATAGAAGAGGATATCACATACAAGACATACAGAAAATGCCTAAGTTTTTGAAGGATAATTATATTCAGTTGAAAGTAGCTATTAATGATAGCTAGGGTGTTCTATGTATTACCAAAAATAAAAAATAAAAATAAAAAAAATACGACCTACTTTATTATAAAGTTTAGGTTCTATCCTACTCCAACTAATACTTTGACATTGTCATCAATTGGCCAATACCTTGATCGGGCTCAAATTGTGTGCATTCATTTAACGCAATATTTGACCTTTACTCCATCTCTAAAATCATTGTCTCTACAAAAAATAGTGGGTATTGCGACGGAATATAGTGGCCAATTTTACATTATGCTGTTAATTATATTTTTGGCTTTTACTTAGGGGAGGAATAGAAAATTCACTGTGAAGTATTTTTTTTTTTTTTTACTTTTAATTAGCAACAAATTTTGTATCCTTGACTAATAATTTTTTTGCACTTCTTAATTTAGTGGTGGAATTTTAAATCCGCCATTAAATACTTTTGGAACTTTATAATTAGTTGCTACATATTTGTGTAACTCTTTAGTTAGCGTTGATTTAACTAATTATTATTATCCACATTTTCTGAATCTGGCTTGGCTTGTCTCCTTAATCATTGAATCTTTGTATTTATACTCGATTAATTAAGGCTTAAGCAAATTTCACTTATAATTAATTGGGCTTAGGTTATCATTCACTCCCCACTATTACAAGGCAATGTGTCCTGGCCCATTAAACATAATATCCTTAACTGGAGGTTTAATTAATGTAATTTTTCAATTAGTTATTGAGGAAAAATTAGGGTGTTATAGTTGGAACTTGAATGGGCAACTGATCAGGTTGGTTTCTTGGAAGGAGGATAGTTTCGAAAGTGTATCGGCCTCATCATTGTCAGCTCGGGGGACCTTTATAATTTGGAACTGGTTGAACTGCATAGCTAGGTTCTTCACCACATCTTTATACTTGATCATCTTCTCTTCCTTGGATTAAAAGCCTTCATTTAGATGTCCTGCTACGAGCTGTGAGTCTGTGTATGATTGCAAGCGCTAAACACCGAGCTCTAAGGCCAAACTCATGCCACCAATAATGGACTCATACTTGACATCGTTATTTGTGTCCTTTATGCCAAACCTCAAAGCGGTCGAATCTTCCAGCCCTCCTGGGACTTTAGAACTAAATAGGCTCCTGCCCCGCTTATTGTGGCAGAGTCGTCAACATATAAGATCAATGGGTTCGCAGATCCGTCTTGACTCGATATCTTTTCTTTTTCCAGGGAGGTCATCTCTACTACAAAGTCGGTGAGGGTTTGCGCCTTGATCGCGACTTTAGGCCTATATTCGATATTAAACTCGCCTAACTCGACTACCTTTTTCAACATTCTCCTGGACATCTGTGGTCTCTGCCTTATCTACCTCAACTACTAGTCAGTGAGTACTATGATCTTAAGTATCTAAAAGTATGGTCTCAGTCTTTGAGATGATGTGACCAAGGCACAAACCAACTTCTCAATAGGCACATATCTGACCTATCTTCTTCCTTGATAAGTACTGAGCTAGTATCTTGGGGAGCGGTTACTAAGTAGATGAAGAGCTCGCGGTAGAGTCCTCCAGTTTGTCTAGCATCGGGAGAGGAAAACTATCATTTCAACAAGCTTAGTTGAGATCGGTGAACTCAATGCACATCCTCCACTTCCCGTTGTCTTTTTTCACTAGGACCACATTGGCTTACCACTCAGAGGCAGTACACTTTTTGGATAAAGCCTGCCTTATTCAGCTTTTTGACCTCTTCTTCAATGGTTGCCTGCTTCTCTGGGATGAAGTGTCTCCACTTTTGGCTTACAGGCTCATGGGTCGGGTTGACATTCAATCTGTGCTCAATTATAGTTCTTTCCACCCCCGTCATATCCTCGGGCCCCCATGTAAAGAAATCCGCATTGTTCCTCAGAAAGGTCAGGATGCCCTCTCTTTGTTCACCTTGCAACTCATACCCTATATGTACTGTCTTGTCCAATCGACTCTCTGATAATGAGACAATGGTTAGCTCTACAACCGGGTCACCCTCAGAGCCGGCCCACTACCAGATTCTCCTTGACTCTCTATGGCCAATGATTCTTGAGTCTTGCCCTTCAAGAGGGCTACATAGCACTACCAAGCTGCTTGCTGGTGCATACGGAGCTCTCCATACAGGTACTCGGTGGGGAACTTCATCATAAGGGGGTAATTGGAGACTACAGCTTGCAAGGCATTCAAACTTTGCCTTCCCAACATCACATTGTAGCTTGATGGGCACTTTGCCAGAAGAAAGTTAGTATTCATGGTCGATTGCTATGGGTAAACGCCCGTTGTAAGCCGGAGGCTTATCATGCCTTCAGGTTGTATGGTGCCTCCGGTGAATCCGACCAGCAGGGTTCTCACCGGACGTAGCAGCTCAGGTCCGACCTAGCTTCTTGAATGTGCCCTAGAAAATCACGTTCACAGAGCTCCCACTATTAACCAGGACTGTCCTGACTTCATAGTTCACTATGTTGACAATGACCACTAGTGCATGGTTGTGAGGGTAATGGATTCCCTCAAGGTCATCATTCAAGAAGGTGATGGGTGGTTAGGCGGAAGGTCTTTTCCTTGAATGGTCGGCACGGTCATCCATCTGGGCATAACCTCTCCTAGCAGAGCTGCTTTCTCCTGCGATGGTTTGCCCACTAGTGATGATATGAATAATTCTCATAGGAGCTCAGTTCTCCTTGAGAGTTGGATGGACCTTCATTCTGCTTATCATGTCTCAGGTACTACGAGAGGTGTCCTCAGCGGATCAGTTTCTTGATCTCATCCCTCAGGTGTACATACTCCTTGGTGTCGTACCCATGTTTTTTTGGAAGTGACAGTACTTCTTACTGTCCTTTCTCTTGCCAGAACTCTTCATTTTAGCGGGCCACGTCAAGATCTTAGAATCTTCAATATTCATCGGGATCTGTGTTCGGCTTGTATTAAGGGATGTGTAGTTACAAACCGAGCTGGCTCGAGTGTCCGAGCATTCTCCATAGCCGGAGGATTCTATCTTTTAATCCGCCCTTGCAGCTCGTGTACACTTGGGCCCCATCTTTTATTGGTTTCTCATGCTTATCCTCTTCTTGTCAGGCTTCTTGGATCTCCTCAGCATTTATGTACTTCTCAGCTTGGGTGAGGAGGTCGGCCAAATCTCTAGGTTGTCATTTAAATAGAGAGAATTGGAAGGGCGATTTCCTTAGGCCTTCCATAAGAGCTGCGACCGCGAACGTTTGGTCGAGTATCGGTACTTACAGAATCGCCATGTTGAATCTCCAGATGTAGTCTCAGAGGCTCTCTCCATCTTGCTCCTTGATTTCCATCAACTTCGTGCAGGTCCTTCTCTGCTTCTTGCTAGCCACGAAATGTTCGCTGAAGAGATCGGACAGTTACTCGAATGAGCAGACCGAACCCGATGGTGAGGGGAAGAACCAGGTCTGGGTTGCACCCCTCAGCTCGATAGGAAGACTGGCCATAGGATCTCGTTGGGTATCCCGTTAAGCCACATTATGTCTTTGAAGGACTCCAGGTGGTTCTCTTGATCCATGGTGCCATTGTATATCTCCACTGACAGGATCCAAAACACAACGAGAAGGGAAACCTCAAGAATCTCAGGAATAAAAGGAGAGGCAGGTCGGGAAACGTACCCTAACTTCTCCTTGGCAGGAGGAAAGATCATCTTATTGGTAAGGTTGGGTGACTCCTCCGACAGGGATCAGGGTTGGGACGACCCGATGCTGCAAGGCAACGTGGTTTTCTCCTCCTTGTTGTACGTCTTGTGCTCCTTATCTCGTACCAACGACTTTCTCCCCATTCCGAGTGACTTCGGGATGCACTCCTTGCGTTGTTCCGGAGAATAACGAGTCTAGTCCTGCTCCTGTGGAGCTTTAGTAAGCACCTCAAGCAGCTTCTGGAGCAAGCTGGATCTAGATATCTCACGCATATTCTTCCTAGACCGTTGGTTGATCTTGGGGGGTGGCTATGCCCCGAGAGATATGTCAGACCCCACAACGTCATCCGCCAGTGGATTCAACACTGGGTTCTCCTTGGCTTTTTCCACAGGAAGTTCACAAGGCTCTTCGTCTTGTTTCCCACAAATGACGTCAAACTATTGATACTATAAAACGGAGGGTCCTTGGAATCTATACTCCGGGGGCTCAATTGAAATAAACTGAAAAGGTTGTTGGTTGTCGGTTGGAGCTAGAGGGAAACAGACTAAGCTTGATGATGGCTCTTGGTGCACTACTGTCCAGAGAAGACGTTGAAATCCGGTGTACTGGCTCGTCTCCCTACAAAGGAAGTCTGGCGGCTTCTTCCTGTCTAACGATCAAGTCAACAAAGAGAGTGATCAGAGGAGAAGAGAAGTTTAGTGGGTTGCAGAGAGGGTGAGAAGTGAGAGGAGAACTCTTCATAGATGAAGGTAGGCCTGGTCGAGAGGAAGAAGAAGATCCTTCTTTCTCTCTCTCCTCTCCCCTTTATACCTCGTGGGTCACCCTCAGGCTGTTGGTCATGGGGGTCGCATCTAACACTAGCGCAGGCGCGTGTCCTTGACCAAGCTGATCATGGCACGATTATCGCCAACATAGGCACGCGTCCCTGTCTAGGTGCTCGCACCCCCTTGTTCACACCCTCTATGTGAGAGAATCTCCATGTGGCCCAGTGAGAGAGGGTCGGTTTGGTATATGAACCTCATTATTTCAAGCCTACCGGATCATGCAACGGGTGGGGCTTATATTTCTCCCCTAACATAATCCATAACTAATAAACATAAAGAAATAGAAAAGTAAAGATGAACATCAAACTTAAGAAACACCATAATAGCAGTTTGCACACGTACAATTACATAACTAATTTAAGGTAGTGACCTTAATTAAAAAAAAAAAAAAATCTAAAACAACAACACTTGACCTAATATTAAATCAAGAACCTTGGCAACCATGGATCATCTTCCCTAAAGCATCAAAATTATTGACTGAGCTCCCACCAGGCATTGTAGCCTGCAATGCCATTATCTTGAGCTCGTTCACATTCATCCTCATCTTCTTCCCTGCATCAGCCTTCAAAATTACATTGAGAGCATTCACCATCTCTTTTTCTTTCACAACTCCACCTTCAAACACAACACCAATTTTCCAAACATGTGATACAGCCCTCGCATTCATGGGTTGGTCCCCAAAGAATGGTCTGCATAACAATGGCACACCACCTGCAATGCTCTCTAGAATAGAGTTCCATCCGCAATGTGTCAAGAATGCCCCGACAGCAAAGTGTGCCAAGACCTATTTCAAATTATGGTATATCAATGAAGGTCAAGATTACCTTAAAGTACAGTTTGGATATAGAAGCAACCATCAGGAATAACAATAGCTCAAAGTAAGTTGCAGGACAATATATGAGTATATGAGGTCTAAGCAAATGTTCAAGTTGTTTATATACAATAAGTTTATTAAAAATATTTATATATAATTTGAAGTAATCAAGTGTATAAAATGATAGATGAAATTAAAAAAACCCTTTAGGACAAGATTAAAGCATTGAGCCATAAAATTGAAAAAAATCATATACACATGGAAAGGACAAGTAATTAATGAATCAAGGAGTGAGATTTAACCACTTGTAATTGAAAATCTTTTATCCGATTAACTTTTCTAATGTCCCCATCATTCATTCATTTGAGAAGTCAATTTTGCAATATTGTTAAGAGCATTATCAGATTAACTTGTCAAAATGCATATATATCTCAAGGTTGTGGAAACATTCGAACTCAAACCTGTGTTTGGGGAGCCCATGGAACTACGAGTCCACGTCCTTTAACACGATCCAAGAAACCCGGTGGCAAGTGTACCCTTGCTGCATCCTTTAGTGACCAAATGAATGGCGCACCACTAGCCTCCAAGCCTGCAGCCAACTCTACCAACTCTCCTGGTGGAGGCATGATTACTGTCCCAAAGCTAATATACACTATTGAGGCTTCCTTTTGGGTGTCAAGCCATTCCAAGCAACCATGTTGGTCAGAGCTAGGTGTTTGTGGAAGCAAGAGGCTTAAAGGCCCCACATTGAGGCATTTCATGAACTTGGATTGAAACGTTGAGTCAAGGCTAGAGCTGAGACCCTCAAACGTGTTTAGTACCACACAATTTGCACGTGGAAGCTCTTGCCCCATGCGGTGAAGAAGAGTCGCAAAGCCAGATTTTGTGTCACCAAAGACAATCCCTTCAGGCAAGTCTCCCAAGCGCAAGGATTCAAGGCCGGAAATGAAGTCCACAACATCATTAGCTCGGCCTGTAATTGATTCACAAATTCAACTGATAATAAGTATGTTTAAGATTTAATTTTTGCACTTTTATAAAGAAAGACATAAGAAATGTGTGCCAATTCTCATTATTGCCATTCGCTTAATAATTATTTTCAGTTGAACTACAACTGAGCTACCAATATCATATATAAATGCATTCTTGTTTCATTGTTTACCTGCATATGTAAGATTTCACGTACTAAATCATCTTCAATATTCTTTTCTTTCACCAAATTAAAATGGTCTAATGTCTACTTAAGGAACAGATACAAATTGGTTTAATATCCATTAAAGCTAAATTATAACCCAATTGAATGAAAAGAATCTTCATTCCTTTAGAAAATATTAATATATTAAATATATTTAACCCTTTTTGAAATTTTGAAAATTTTTTCTTTCACTCCATCTTGTTTATAGAATACTTAATCTGAATTTTCCAGCTTGATAGTCTTCCATAGATAACAAAATAATATCAATTGAAAAGCGGTTTTAGGGTGCAAATTATACATGTTTGTTTAAGTTTTCAGGTTGAATCTAGAAAGGTATAAAACCAACCGGTATTGGTTTAGTTTTATAAAATTTATAATTATTTTTTTCTAACTATAGTAATAATAATAAGTATATTTTTAGGTATTGGCTCAAGTCATCAATAACAAAATATTATTTGCAAATACTCTTTTATAAATATATATGTAACACTCTTTGCAAATAACAACTATTTCATGTTATAAAATAAACTATAAGAGGTTAAAGATATATATATATATATATATATATATATATATATATATTGGCACGTAGTTTGTTAAGATCTTGGGAATTTGCATAAAACATCCAGCTTTGTATATAAGTTATATTTAACTCTAAAATTTTCTTCTTAACAAAGAAATATGGAATATTTTAAAAATATTCTTTTTAATAGTGTTCAATTTTTTTTTATCAAAAATATTCTTATAAATTAATACTATTATTGTCTTTGTTTACAACGAACACTTCAATTTTAATATTAGGAGAGATTTTCTTGAAGACTTCCGGTCTAGTCAATACTCTTAATTTCAATATATAGTTTAAATATTGCTTCAAACAAAAAGATATTTTATAAGGGTCAGGTATAAATAATAGAGTAGTGATATACAGTCCGACAAAACTTTTCGAATTACTTTCCCCAATATAGCATGTTAGTTGGATTAACAAATTCAGCTATCAGGATTAAAAATCCAGCTAGCGGGGTTAGATTCGAGAAAGTAATTCGAGAAGTCTTATCGGAATGTATATCATTACACAAACAATAATTTTTAAAAAAAATAAATAAATAATAAATAAATAAATAACCATCATTTAAAAAATATAGATAAAACCCAAAGTTTCATAGTAAAATACAAAAGGAAATCCTCTTACCTATTTTATGTTGCGTTTGGGTAAGGGGAATGAAAAGAAAAGGAGTGGAGAAGGGAATGGAAAGATGAAAAGAATAGAAAGGAAAAAAATGAGAAAATGAATGATTACCTTGTTTGGATGGGAAGTAATAGGAAGATAATTTATTGAAAATGGGAAAAGTAAAAAAAAAATATTATGATAAAATTACTTTTATATCCTTAATATAAAAATAAATTTATTTTTTTATAAAATACTTTGATTAACATACTCCAATTTAATTATTATAATTAATTTTTTAATTAAATTAATCATTATAATTAAATATAAATATCTCAATTTAATCATTTTTTATTTAATTATTATAATTAAGAACAATTTGTTATGCAAAAACGATTATAATTCCCCTAATCATTTAATTAAGAGTAATTTTTAATTTAATTATTAAATAAACAATTAATTTTAATAATCAATTTTAATATTTAAATTGTTAATTATAATAATTAATATTTATTAATAATAATCAATTATTATAATTAGTTGTTAATTATAATCCCCATTGTAAAAGATTGATTCCCCTCATCCAAACGCACTGCAAATGTTTTATAATTCTAACCCCAAGATAGTTTAATGACCTAGGTTTTTACTGGTTAATGTGAGGGAGTTAAAACAGAGTTATAAAATATGAGGAAAAAAAAAAAAGAGAAACGTGGTAGGGAGGGGAGTACCTTGGTCATAGACTCCGACCGTCCGACGTAGGAGATCAGTATAGATGTGTGCCGCGAGGCTGAAAGGCCCACCGGTCCAGAGCGCCACCCACGACGCGCTCCTCTCCGCCGCCATATCACTAGCAAACCAAAGGAAGGCGTCCCCGATAACGCAGCTCACCTTACCAAACTCCTTCTCAGCCGCCGCCATCGCCTCAACGAAGTTACCCGGCGTTATCTCTAAGAAAAGCCGCACTTCTTCCGGTGGCGGGAGCCAAGGTGCCTCCTCTGGCAGGCCATCGGGGACGTCGTAGAGCCGTAGATTCGGTGGTGGCTCAGAAGGAGAGGATCGGAGAAGGCCGGAATTGGATCTTGCCGAGTTGAAGAAAGAGAAGGCAGCGAAGGGAACGGCAGCGGCGAGTGCACGGGCTAGGGTGAAAAGGGGCGAGGCGTGCGTGCCGAAAGGGAACGCAAGGAGCGCCACGTGCGGAGGAGACCTGGAGGAGACCATTGTAGCTTGAGAAAGGAAGAATGAATGAAGCTAATCTATGGAGCCGGGGACATTGAAAAGTTCAGACTGAGAGAAGGGTATTTAAAGGAAGAAGAAAAAGAGCAACACAGAATCGGGCACGTGACTGGTGCTGGGATTAGGGGTTTGGTTGCACAAGTTCGGAGAATCGCGCGTGCTAACCCCCGCGAGAACCAGAAGCCCTGAATGCACTGGCGTACCGGGAACTCGTCAATCAATGTATTGGCGTGGTCCGTGGAACCAGAAGCCCTAACCACCACGAGAACTAACCGTGACGAAAGAGTCCACGTGCTTGTCATGATAATCTGGAAGGACTTGATGTAGCATAGAATTTCACCATAATTTTAATTTTAAATTTTTGTAAAACCAAAAAATTTGATTGAAATATTAGATTTTTTACAAAATTTTCTCAGCATTTAGATTTTTGAATTTATTTATTTTTAAATAATCTCTTCATAATTTCATGCTGATGGAGTTAATATCTTTTATTCTTTCATAACTCTTTACTCTTCCATCCTTCTGTATTTTTCTTTCTCATCGATCATGAGTGTCTCTTTTTCACAATCTGGAGGTCTTTTATTTGTACTTTTTTTTTTTTTTTCCAAATAGTCAATCCAATGTAAGTTTTTCAATTGTTCTATCTCTAATATACTTTTAATATAAGGGGCCGTTTAGTATGCGGGAAAATACCAACTTTCCAAAGAAAATTCAGGCCATGAAACAATTTCACACGTATGACATAAAAATGAGCTATGCAAAGTAATGGTCTTCTTGTAATTACTTTCTTTTTAATGAGGGAAAGTGATTCACAGGAGTGGGGGTGTGAAAAGGATTCTATCATGGGTTTGAAAATTTGGGAGATGTAAAATTTCAATTCTATCCATTAGTAAAATAAAAATTTCCTCTCATGTCCTGTACGTCTTACTTTTGAAAACCCTAAACCCGTTTTCTTAACGCTCCCCCGTCCTTCTTCCTCTCCAAAATCCTAGCTTTAGAGGAGCCCTATGTTAGAAGTAGTGGCCATACAAAACAATGATTTTGATTTTTAAGACATTATTTGGCAATCTTTTTTTATGCATATACAAAGGTTTATTTTTTTAACTGATATTCACTGGTAGTTGAGCACTAGCATGAGATGACTAGTCATATGAGATACAAAGGATCCAAAGGTGATCTTATAGGACATTCAAATAGTCACTTTACGATGACTGTGGGAGAACTGAATAGCCAGCTCCTAACACCTTGTAGAGATTTGTATGAAGAAATGGGATAATCATAATTTGATATGATTTGATGTATGAATTTGAATTGGATCAAGATTCATCTTATAGAGATAATTATAAAAAGTTTATGATTTATCTCTACCTCGAATATGGATTTGAGTGAGACTAGGACACTCTCATCTATATAAGGAGAGATATGATTAAAGAATAGAGAAGCGATTGTGACAAATTGAGTAATCACTTGAGGGTTCTTTTCTGTCTGGATTCACTCTTTAGTGAGAATAATCCAAGTATTAAGAGAAGGAGATTGTACACTTGTGCAACTAGAAGATCATCAATTGATTTCAAGGAAGGTGTCACGCCCCGTCTCGGATTCCAGGCCCCGAGCACGTGCACAGACCGGCCGTACCCAAGTAGAAACAAGCTCAACTCGAATACAAGGCCTAAATATGAATCAGCAGATAACAACCATAACATAAATTAAACTCAAGTCCAAATGAACAAGAGTTAAAAGGGTCCATAGGCCCTATACAGAATCAGGTCCCTACACGGGTCCTACAAAATAGCAACTCACAAAATAAAAAGACAACTCAAGGAGATACCCAGACCTTTGATCTCCTGGACAATCTCTCCTCAACACCAGCCCCTAGACCTCGGGATCTGTAAATGAGAGAAAGAACAAATGCATGAGCTTTCGAATGGAAAGCCCTAAGTTCCCCTGCGGGGTCACAAAGACATAATAACAGTATGTCAAATAAAAGAAAGGGATCACAACCCCAAGGAAAATACAACCTTAGGAGTCTACCACAAACAAATCCAATGGTACGACCCCTAACAACAGAAGCTCTGAGGCTCTGTGCTGAGTTTCAAAGAGAACTCAAGGTTTACTCCTGGTCAGTACTCCCAGTTGTGCGCTGAAAACACGACCCTCTGGTCGTTCGACCCTCCGGTCGAAAGTCGGTAGTACCACCTCTCGTACGTGTTAACACGGCCAGCGTATCATTCCCACTGACGGGTAGGACCACCAGAGCATCGCCCCTCTGGCACGGCAAGCAGAATTGCCAGGGTGTCTGATGTAGGAGAGCCCGAGTCAGACGATGCCGAGCTATCTGATTGCACCATAAGAGCTTTGGCATACCACGACTTGGCGGACAGACGTAAAGGCGGGAGGTGATCGAGCCAAGTCCGGAATTGGGGAGCACTTTGGACACATTTCGGTATTTTGGCCATAACTTTGGCTACCGATATCGGATTCGCACGCTCAACCCCAATTCGGAAAGCTCTTCTCGACGCGCACGCAGGGTCCATCCAGCTTTGCTCGATGGACCCTTCCTTCAACCTCAAATTCCACTGTTTTTCCGTCATTTCTTCGTTTCTCGGTGTTTTTTTTCCATTTTTGCCAATACTTCGTATGCCAATTTAGGATAGGATATTAATCCGATTTGAACTCGGATTTTTAGGAGTTATCTTTTTTGTTGAATTATTTTAGAATTATATAAGTTTTTCTATTGGACCAAAATTTGCCGATTTGGGCAAATTTGGATAAGAAGATAGAATTTCTAGGTTATCTAGGTTAGTTTTTTTTAGCTATTTAAACCCGGCTTGTGGGTTGAATTTTATTCATTGATTATTGAGTTGTTTTCTTTTTAAAGTTTCAGAGACTTTTCTTCTCTGTTTGTCCTCCCTTTTTCTTGATCTTTATCAATCCTCGCCACACCGCCTCGCAGTGTTAATCACTACCGCACTCTGCCGTCCCATCCCCTAACATTTCCTATCGGAGTCTGCCATGCCCCAACCCAAACGGACATTATAGTAACGCCGCATACTCTGTGGGGATTGCCCAATCGCATGCAAGGCCCTCATAACCTCGCTCACAATTATTATGTAACCCAAATAACACAAATTTTATCAGATTTTAAAGGAAAATTAAGTTCTAAATTCAATATCCAAGAGACCACATAACAAATGGAAGAGTCTCAGTGAAATCAACTAAAACAATCCAACTTATTCAAAACAAGAAACGGGTTCGGACACTCAATTGTTGAGTTTGTCTCGAGATAACCCATCAACCCACCAAGTAGCTATTCCCCTGATCCTAAAAACATGTCTCAGATTAGCGTTTGGGAGCTTCAAGAAGCATCCACTAAATTAAAAATGAACTATGCATTTTAGTAATGTAATACGAGATATAGCAATAAGAGAAAAAATCAAGACATTTAATTTCAAGAAAAGATAGCATACCAAAAATAATAATATCTCCCATGATAAGATCATCGTAAAATAATGCCAAGTCATAAAATCATAGAATTTGCTTTTATATCCTCAAAAATAGTATAAATGTCTCCCAAACGCATTCATGACCACTATTTACCCTACGGTGCGGGTCAAAAATTTTCATATGTGTGATCTCGGTAACCCAAGTCGGGAAATGAGACATCCCCAAAAAGAAGTCGCTCTATACCATTTGTTTTACCTCGCCGCCCGAGCCAAAATCAAAAGATCAAGTATATCCCCGCATAAGACGCCGTTGAACTAGTTCACAAGCAACGTATTTCCATTACCTGGCCAATGTATAACCCCATTGACGTGGTCAAAACATAGACCGCTTGGAGACGATACAAACCAAAATAAATATCTCAAAATAAAGCTATGCGTCCAAAAGAGGATAACAAAATAAAGAGGCTCCACTATATCACCAAACACAAATATATACATACATGGTTCAATCAGAGAAAATAAAACCTTTATGTTTTCATGAATCAAGTATTGAAACTATAAACAAAAATTTAATAAAGAAAATAGATTTCTATATTCATATATGAAAACTTTTAATAAATTTATGTGGAAAACTTACACCCACGCCAAAATTTAATCTAACTGACTGGAGCCTCCGTGGTCGATCTAATATAGAAAATACTCTGTGACGCTTATTGAGTTTTACAAGAGTCACACACTACAAAGATCTTATCACCAAATCTCTACTGAAACACCTATTACGATTCCATTAAATATACGCTACCCATAAGTTATCTAATTTAAATATATTTAATTCCCACAACTAACTCGGTGAACAATCAAACAAATCTTTTAATCATAAAAATAACTTGTTTATAATATCGCTTATAAAAAAATTATTGTCCAAAAAGAAAGAAAATCATAGTAAGGGAACAAGTAATCAGCTGGTAAAAATATATAAACAAATAAATAATACAAAATGTAATAAAAATAAATTAATTAACTAATTAAAACAATATCAAAACATAATTAGTAATAAACTTTGACAAGAATACAATCATCTCAAAGTTCCAAATCAAAGAAAAATAAATAAATAAATAAATATAAAACAAAACAATTTTTAATTCTATAAAAAACACTTAGGTCGGTTTTCAAAATGACATCGTGCACAAACTATGGACATACATAGTTTGGTAATGAAAAACAATATGTTGTGTGGATTCCATAGTTTGTATGAAAACTAGACATTAATGGTATAATATTAACTATTCACAAAGGGTTTAATTTTTAATACAAAAGTTTGGGACTTATTATAAATTCTCATAAAACCTATGAGATAAATAAATGAATTAATGTAAAACAAATAAAACAAAAATAAAACAAAAAAATCAGTAAGTAAATACAAAGAAGAATAAAACCAAAAATTCAATCAAGAAATCAAATTAGAGCCTAAGTTGTAAACCCCTTGCATCATAAATAATTCCCATATCAATCCTAATTTAACCCAACAAATCACCATAAAAGAGATCTAAAACACACATCACAACAATCTAACCCTAATTCCTGTTACATAAGTTCCAACAACAAAATAAATCAAGGGCTCACCTCTTCTCGCTTGAATCCCTCCCTCGCCCTTCTGGTCAAGGCACGCCTCCTGCTCAAGATAGAGGGAAATGAGAAGGTTTTATGATAAGGGCTAAGCATGGCGAGAGATTAAGAAATAAAATTCTAATTTAGTTAGGTTAATATAAGCATCACCCTGTTTTACGTTTTAACCCCTACAATTTCTCATAATTATTTTTTAACTTTTAATGGTATTATTACAGAGCCCCCACGCTCCACTGAGTCTGGGCAGTATACCACAACAAACAGGGATACCAACATCCCGAAAACACATACATGCTCAACAGGAGACTAAAACAGATAAGGATGCATGTATGACACCAATAAAGCATAAATTAAGTCCAAAGAAACTCCGAAGAGTAGGTACTAGGCAAGTGTACTTACCTCTTTCTGGAACTAGAAACTCTCCTAGTATCCTCCTGTAGTGTCTCTAAGACTCCCTGAGAATATCTGATGATAGAGTTTCTATTAGAGCCAATATTCTAATAAAACCCTAGGTTTCTAGATGCACATGCATAATTCTCGCTTTCGGTGGGCCTCTGCCCAACTAATAGGGCCTCCAAGTCCATCACCTTGGTTACCGAACCATTTCCTTCATTTCCAAGTCCCTAGTTGACTTTCACCTCACATTTGGTCAACTCTAGTCAACCTATCAACGTGACACTTATTTGTCGTGGAATAAACCCTAGTTGATCACCTTTAACCAACTCAACTTATTTGGGCCCACCAACCAAGCCCAATAGGTCGTCTAGTCTTACTTTGTCAAGTTCCACTTAGATTAGAAAATCCATATTCTATCACGTGGCTAGCCATGTCCCAAAGGTTAAGGCCTAACCACGCCATCAAGGTGATCTAGGGTTCAACCCCTACCTTCCACAACCCTTTATTTTGCTATTTAAGAGAAAACTTTACCTATATATATATTTTTTCCCTTTATATTTTGGTTATGCCCAACTTTGTTAGGTCCCACTATGAACCCCACCATTAGCTTTCCTTTATTTGATTTGACTAAATAAATTTTCTTGTCACTTAGGTCCATACCTTGATCCTTCTAATCTAATCATCGATTTGATTGAGCTCATTAGCCCACTACCTGATTTTCTTTAATCAACCGTGGTAGTGACCTTTCTTAATCGACTTAGGTATTATTTAAATACCTTAACGTTAAATATTAATTAATCTATTTAATCAATTAAATTAAATCTTCTACCAATTTAATTAAACGATTAAATTGGTTAATTCACCCATACTTTATATCAACTATTCTAGCTAAGCTTTTTGTCACATTAAAACAAATTCATTTTTTTTCATTAACTAATCACTAACCTGTGATTAACTGATTTAACTAAATAATTAACTTAATCATTTAATTCCATTAATAATAATAATAATATTATTATTTATTTTATTGTTATCTTTTTATTTTTATTTTTATATCCTCTTCTTCTTCTTCGTTGTCTTTCTCTCTCGCTCTGGACCGAGCGCCACCGGAGTCGCCACCGGAGAGAACGTACCCCGTCGAGCTCGGCCTGCACGAGTCTCCCGTCCACCGGCAAGCGGCGAGTGCGACGACCTCTGCCAGGGTGAGTGAGTGGCCCCACTGTCATCCCTGTGGCTTCTCTGTCCTTACCGAGCGCGGCTCCACTTCCGGCAAGCTCCTCTCTTCCTCACCGGAGGTCTTTTCCATCGGGAACCACCGAGATGAGCTTCTCCTTCGAACAAAGAAGTTGTCTGAACCAACGGCTTGCTCCCAGCACCTCTCCCTGTATTATATCACTCCCGGCCGCTAACCCTTCTCTGCGAGCTCTAAACCACTACTAAATGCATGCAAACCTTGCCAATAACATACAGAGGAGGATCGTACCTGCCTGCGCAACCTTCCATCAACGGTTGAAGGCGATCGGAGCTCCCAACGTCTCTCCCGTCCTCTCCGGTCAACCTCGCCGGTGATCACTAAGAACTTCTTCTTCTCGATGTCTCAGAAGGAGCCAGGGAGAGGCTTTTATAGACCGAGGGTAGACGAAGCGAACGGCAACGCCATCGAGTTATCTCACCGTCCGACGAGCGAGATATCCGCGCGTAACGCTCGGGGAGGGAGGCGGCGCTCGTGGTCGCTCGTCTGGCGGAGAGAAATGGCAGCCATACCTCGGGATCAGACTTCGGTCTGATCCAACGACTCAGATCTTCTGTTTTGGATCAACGGTGGATAGTTCTCCGTATTCGCCTCGGATCTAACTACGCTCAGATCAAGGGTTGTGATTAAAAACAAATCAACGGCCAGATTTAATCATCTGGTCTCGATCTTGAGACGATCACGAGATGAACGGTTCCTATTCACCCGCACCGTGAGGTCACCTCCACCCCACTTTTCCTCAGTGCCTCGGATCCAACTCTCACTCAGATGGATCTGTTCTTGGCTCGCCACGTGGCCACACGGATGATCGAATAATGCCCCGCGATCTGCACTTCTCCGAGATCTTTTAATCTCAGTCCTTCATCCTTTTTAAATAAGGTTTTCTCTACACTTTTGCACAAACCCCTCAAACCTTTTTAAATTACAATTAAGTCCCTCTCTAAGAGAGGAAACAATTTCCTCTCAGCCCCTTGACTTTCCGAAAATCACCAAAAAGTCCTTCATCAACCCAATTAACCCTAATTAGGGTTTATTCTTTTTTTTTTAATTCCCCTTATTTTCCTTTCCTAATTCAATCACTAAATACTTGGGGATTTATTTATTTTTTTAGAATTTAATTTTAAGAAATTTAAACACATTTTATTTCAAAAATCCTTGGATTTTACAGAAGGCTTTCAAGAGATGAAGCGATTCAAAGTAAGTACTTAATAGTTTATTCATCCAAGTAATATATATGATATATTGTGATTAAATAATTAGATGTGTTGAGTCATATAGTAGATCAGTTAGTTTTTGGTTTTTTGCTTTGTAATATGGGCAAGTTTTATTTGTGGACTTTTGCAAACTGATTGTCTAGACTTTGTTTTACTTTTGAGTTTGGATTATTTTTCGTGTGACTGTTATTTATTTAAGGTGTGACTTCATTGTTATTACCACACTTGTAAAATCCAAGGAATTTTGGGAAATAAATATGTTGAAATTTTCTTTAAAATTATTTATTAATTGAATATTTTCCCCAGAGTATTTAATAGAGGAATGAATAGGGGGGAAAATCAAGTTTAAAAGGGTTAAAACCTTAACTTGGGTTTATTGGTGGCCAGAAGGACTAATTTGTAATTTGGAAAATTACAAAGGACTATTGGAAAATAGTCCCCTCTCACAGGCTTGGACTCAAATGTAACCTAAAAACGTTCCAGGGATCTCTAGTTAATTTTCCGAGAGAAAACTCTATTAGTAAAGGTATGAACGGCTGAGATCTGATTATCTCAGATCATGAAGATCTCGAAGCATTATAACGACTCACAAGAAGCCACGTGTAGCTCTTAAAACGGACCCATCAGATGGAAATACAGATCCGAGGCAATGAGATAGTTGGTAGTGAAGTGACCGCACGGTGAGGGTGCAATGAGATTCGCCCATCTTGGATTGGTCTCAAGTACGAGACAGGGTGCATTTATCGGGCCGTTGGATGCGATGGGATCTAGACCGTACTATTGGTAAAGTGTTAGATACGAGGCATGAAGGTAGGGATCTGGCCGTCCGGTTTTCTTGTGATCTTGGCCATTGATCGAAGGAGTGCTCAATCCGAGACGAAAGGAAATTGTCGTGACCGTAGGATAACAATCAGGCGATCGCGACTATTGATCAGCGAATGCTGATCACGAGGCACCACCGCCTCCTCTGAAACGCCTGTGAACGCCGCCGCACTCTCCGCTTCCTCTTCCGTCCGTTACGGGCGCAAAGACCGGCCGTCGTCGGCCAACCGTTCGTGGAGCTCGCGGGCGCCTCGTCTTCCTCTGCCAATAAATAGGAAGGTCTCCTTGATGTACCGAAGCACAGAGCTGAGAGGGAGAGCGGAGAAGTGGGACTGTCTCCGGCGAGCCTGATCGGAGAAGGCGAGGGCTACTTCGGGAGGACCGTTTCTGCTGCTGTCGTCACCAGAGGGACCGGGATTCAGGTAGGAACTTCTTCCCGTATTCAATTTTGTGTTTGATAGAGTAGTCTAGAGGATTAAGGCTCGCCGGAGTAGATGGACGGAACCGTGACGGGGGACATGCCGGGAGAAAGAACCAGAGATTGCTGGTGCGCCCGAACTGTAGGCGGAGCCGAGACGAGTCCAACGCGGGTAGAAGCCGGCCGGTTGCGGGCGTACCGGCGAAGTTCGTTTTTCCGGCGAGCTTCCTCCGGTGAGGCACGATCGGGAGAGGGAGAGAGGAATAAATAAATAAATAAATATATATATATATATATATATATATATATATATATATATATATAATTCAAAGTTATTAATTTGATTAGTTTAATTAAATTAATAACTTAGGGGTGAGTTAGTTGATCAAATAAAATAAAGGGGTTAGTTTTAATCTAATGTGA
Organism: Dioscorea zingiberensis; assembly: GCA_026586065.1. NCBI lineage: Eukaryota > Viridiplantae > Streptophyta > Magnoliopsida > Dioscoreales > Dioscoreaceae > Dioscorea > Dioscorea zingiberensis. The sequence continues at coordinate 41,331,605 of CM048818.1, forward strand.
CAATTATTTTGTCTAATCAAATTAAGTTGTGGGATATATAACTGGGAAAAATTATTAATTTGTTAGTCATAATTAATAGTTAATTAAATAATTAACTAGCTAATTGTTTGATTAGACAAATTAATAAAAAGGGATTAGTTATTATAGTGTGACAATATTAATCTAATAATACCTATGTTGGGGTAGGATTAAATAAGAAGTGTGACAAAATTATTCTTTGTGACATAATTAATTTGATTAAATAACTAGAATGATTTAAGGAATTTGATAAGATTTTGAAACCTTGGTAGTATGACAAAATATTAGAATTATTGATCGTATGGTTTGACTATTCTATGTGTGACATGAATAAGTTAATTAAATATTTTCATAGGGTTTTAAACTTAGGTATTGACACCTATTAAAACATTCAAAGTTTGGGTTTAACTATTCAAGTTCAAACCCGTTTTCCGTTAATCAAGTAATGGGTTAGACTAATTGACCTGGTTGGGTCCGTTGGCTAAATGGCCCAATGGGCTGGGCTCAAATAACACCCTGAAGCAGATTTTATTATTAACCGATAATAAAATAAAAGACAAGAACAAGGGATCCTAGTAGGTTGGACTAAACCCTAAAACAGGGTAGGACCTTACACCTTAGGGTCATAAATTACCCAAATGACTAAAATGCCCTTCTTTAGTTAAAAAGGACTAAGGTAAAAGCTAGGTTGTATATTGGGCTTAGTAATGGGCACAATTCAACTAAAGTGACTAGAGATGACCAAATAGGGTTTAAACTCGATGAGTAGAGTAGAGTTGACTGGGTTTGACCAAGTTGGGTCTAGAGTCAACTAAAGGATGTGAAAACAGGGGAAAAGGACCAGAAACCCGAGAAAAGGTCTCTAGGACCCGTTAGTGGGCCTAGGCCCAACAAGGACGATAAGCATATATGTGTGATTAGAGACATAGGGATTTGTTGAAATCTTGACTCTAATAGAGCCTATATATGCCAGATACTCTCGGGAAGTTGTAAGGCATTCCAGAGGATACTGGGAAGGCTTCTAGATCCAACAAGAGGTAAGTACACTTGCCTTGTTCTTACCCGGTTTCGGGTTTTCTTTGGGCTTGCTTATGCCTTGATTGATTATGCTCATTGATATCATACATGCGTCCTTGACTATTTTAAATTCCTGTTGAGCATGTATGTTGTTTCCGGGATGTTGGTATCCCTATTTGCTGCGGTCTACTGCCCGGACTTAGTGGAGCGTGGGGGCTCCTATAGGGAAGTGTTCAGGGACAAGACCCCCTAGCATTTCTGCCTGCTTTGCCAGAGAGGCGATTCTCTGGTGGTCTTACCCGTCAGTGGGCATGGTACGCTGACCGTGTTAACACGTATGAGAGGTAGTTCTACCGATTACGGAGGAGGGTCGAATCCGACCCGTAAGGTCGTGCTTACAAAGAAGTAGTTGGACATAACCGCCGGAGTGATCCTTGAGTTTTCTTTGAAACTCATCACAGAGCTCGAGGGTTTCTGTTATCAGGGGTCGTACCTTTGGATTGTTTCTGGTAGACTCCTAGGGTTGAGTTTTCTTGAAATTGTGATATTTTATTTGACATATTATTTTCTTATGTCTTTGTGACCCCCGCAGGGGTACTTACTGGGCTTTCCATTCGAAAGCTCATGCGTTTTGCTCTTTCTCTCTTTTACAGATTCCGAGGTCTAGGGGTGGCTTCGGAGAGAGGTTGACTAGGAAAGATCATTGGGAGGTCCGAGGCCTGGGAGTCTTCCTTATCTTTTATTTTGTAAGCTGTTACTTTGTGTAGGACCCGCATAGGGACCAGACTATTTATAGTGCTTATGGACCCTTATGACTCTATGTTCCTCTGAACTTGAATTTATTTTATATGATGGATTGTTATCTGCTTATCACATTTAAGGCCTTGTATTTGAGTGGAGTTTGTCTCTGCTTGAGTACTGCCGGTCTGTTGACGTGCTCGAGGTCCCGGGATCCTGGTCGGGGCGTGACAACACTTGAATAAGCTTCATGATGTTAACTCAATAATCAAATCTTTATCATTTTGTAGTCTTTCCTTTGTTGGTAGATACTGAGTTGAGCAACTCCTATTTTCACTAGCTTTTTCTTGAAGCACAGATTATTGTTTAGAGTTCAACAAGAGAGATGTATTTATTATGTGATTTGCAAAAATACAATTATTCAACTCCTATCAAAGGGTAATTAGAAAATAAAGATGCATTTAGAAAATCAATCATGTTGAGTAATATAAAACTCAATTTTACTAACTAGAGTAATCAATCGCAAAATTGAGAATAAATATTACTTTGCATAGAAAGCCTATTGATACCAAACGGAGAAATTAACTTTGCAAGCATTTCAATTACAATTTTCATTGGACATAACAAACATTTATTGTTACTTTCCAGGGGAAGGAAAGTCTTTCCAGGTAAAGACTTTGTAGGGAAAGTCTTTCCCTGTAAACCACCAAACGACTCCTAAGAACAAAAGATTATATAAAGCAAGAATATTATTCCCTTAACATTCTTCAAAGGTAATATTTGTATTATTTTTTTAAAAATAACTCAAAATTTTAATATTTTATTTTATTTTATTTCTCTTATCCAAAATTATTGTATCTACACCTTCATCTAAGAAGCCTTCACAAGGTCATTTGACAAAAAATTTCAATTTCTTTAATGCAATCACATGTTATGTATTTTTATGAAAACTAAAACAATAAAATATGTTATGGAATATGTGTTGTCTATTCTTATATTTTTAAATATTATAATACACATGAACAAATGTGGCTAGTACAAAAATAATAAAAAAAAACTAATTTTTAATTAATCTATTTCACAATTTTCTTTGGAATTTGAAAAATTCTAATATTTTATAAATTTAATAGGTTGTCAAGCAAAATATAATTTGAACCCTCAGTTTTTAATTCTAAAAAAAATTCTTAAAACTAAAACATTTGATCTTTTTAGAAAATTTGCTAAAAACCCTGATTTTAATTTATTTTCTTTCCAAATTTGGAAATAAATATGAAACATTCTATAACACTTAAAATGATTAAATATCAGAAAAAAAAAACTGATAAAACATTCATAAACTTTAATTCTTTAATAAACAATAAAACAAAAAGTTCAATCTTATTATTTGCCTAAAAAATAATTCAATTTCTAATTAATCTATTTCACAAGTTTGTTAAAAAATATCATATATGTTCAAAGAACACTCCATTCTAAATTATTCATTTGGAATTGGAATTTGAAAAAAAAAAAATATATATATATATTTTGAATTCTTTTTTAAGAAAAGTGGATAAACCACATCCATTTGAATAGAAGATTGTAAGGTTACATATTACATTTTGAAACGCATGTGTCTAGGGAGATATAGTTCCTTGTTCTTTACTCCTCTTTCCCTATTGGTTCTAGGGCTTGATGCTTGCGTACTACAGTTGGATAGTCGACCTGAGGTCATCTCCATGCTCCACTTCCTCCCCTGCTAGTGATGTGGGGTTGCCCTCGTCCCTATTGAAGGCTAGGCCTTCTTTGGACCGTAGTCTCCATTTGCAGTAGCTTTAGGGCCCATTTGGATTGGCTTTATGAAATTTTTTTTTTCTCAGTTTGATATAAGGATTTTTTTTAAAAAGTGTTTTTAAGAGTAAGTAGGGGTTTCTATATATTTTGTGTTTGGATATGTTGAAGTATTTTTACAGTTGAGAGTTTGGGTAATTGTATAATCATAAGGGTGTTTTGGTAATTGTATGATCCGAAAACCCAAAACCTGTCTTTCTTTGTTTTCATAAGGATTTTGTGGCAATTAACATTTTCCAAAACAGCTTCTCCAGAACGGCCTTTTTCAGAAGTTACAAACCACTAGCTTATGAAAAAAAGTTGTTTTCTAGCTTTTTTTTATCTAAAAAAGAAGTCAACAAATAAATAAATAAATAAATAAATAAATAAATAAATAAATAAATATATATATATATATATATATATATATATATATATATATATATATATATATATATATTGTCTCAGAAACGCTTAACTAATAAATTAGGAAAGCGCTTCTCGGGTAAATAAAATATTGATCCAAATGGGACTTTGTTGCTTGGATATGTGTGTTGCATCAAACAATGAAAGCCTTAGAAAGTTAGCATCTTGAATAATTTTCCTGAAAAAGCGTTGTTTATCATGAAAACATCTTTATTTCTTTTATTAAGATGTTCTAGGTTGATAGCCATCATCGCCAGGTGTCATCCTGAGTGTAGCTAGATTCTTGTACCTCCCTCGGTTAGGGATTAGTAAGGATGTTAATTATAATGCCTTACTACCGGCAAGCTTCCATTGTTGGTTATCTTGGTAATTCATGTCTCATTCTTCAAGTTTGGAGATTAGGTATTCGTATTTTACCAACCTGGTTTCTATGACAGGGCCTTGTTTTAGGAGCCCAATTTTTTTAAGAGAGTGGCTTACTAATAACGGGGATTGTCTTTCAACCTAGTTGTCGAGCCAAAAGTAGGTCGATGCTCCTTCCCCTAGCTTGGTCGTGATGTTGTGTAATATTGCATCTTAGTCCTTAAATATGTCTATCATGCCCTGTCCCGGATTTCCAGGCCCCAAGCACATGTACAGACCAGCCGTACCCGAGTAGAGTCTAGCTCTGCTCGAATACAAGGTCTAAGTGAAACTCCACAGATAACAATCAACAATATGAAACAAACTCAAGTCATAAGAAAATAAAATCATAAGGGGTCCATATGCCCTACATAAAATCAGGCCCCTATACGGGTCCTACATAAGAAGTGTCTCACTCAACAAAGAAACATAAAAGAGATCCTCAGACCTCAGCAACACCTAAATCCCTAACAGCCTCCTCTGCATAAGCCCCTACACCTCGGGATCTGAAAAAGAAAGAGCAAGTGCGTGAGCTTTCGAATGAAAAGCCCAGTAAGTACCCTTGTGGGGTCACAAAGACATAGTATCTCAACATGTCAAACAATGGGTCCACATCCCTAAGAAAAATAACTCTAGGAGTCTACCACAAGTAAAAACAACGGCCCGACACCTAATTACAGAAGCCCTCAAGCTCTGTGTTGAGTTTCAAAGAAAACTCAAGGATCACCCCCGGTCAGCATATCCAGCTAAGCACTATGAACACGACCCTCTGGTCGCTCGACCCTTCGGTCGTAAGTCGGTAGTACCACCTCTCGTACGTATCGACACAGCCAGCGTACCATTCCCACGACGGGTAGGACAATCAGAGTATCGCCCCTCTAGCGCGGCAAGCAGAAATGCCAGGGTGTCCCGTCCCTGAGCATTTCCCTAACAGAGCCCCCACGCTCCACTGAGTCCGGGCAGTAAACCCACAACAAAACAGGGATACCAACATCCCGAAACAATCATACATGCTCAGCAGGAATGAAAACAAAAAGATAGCATGTATGAAACTAATAAAGCAACTATCAACATAATAATAGCAAAGCCAAGAAAACTCCGAAGAGTGGGTACAAGGCAAGTGTACTTACCTTTATCAAGAACTGGAAAACTTCTTAGTCTCCTCCTGACGTGTCTCTAAGTCTCCACGACAATATCTGCTAACAAAGTTTCTATCAGTGTCAAGGTTCTAATAAGGACCCTACATTCATAGATGCACATGTATGTCTCTCACTCTTTTGGGGCTTTAGCCCAACTAAACGGGTCCCGGAGACCGTCTATTTGGTTACGGACCCATTTTCCTTAATTCCAAGTCCTTAGTTGACTCTCAACCCAAACTTGGTCAACTTAGGACAACCGGTCAACTTGACATCTATTTGTCGTAGGTTGAAATCTATTTGATCACCTTTAGTCACTCTAACTAAACTGGGCCCACTTAAATGGGTCCACCAAACCCATTTAACTTGATAGGCCTAGCCTTATTTATTAAAACATCAATAGTTTACTACGTGGCTAGCTATGTCTGGGTGATTAAGGCCCACTAAAGGGGTTTGGGTGGTTTGGGTTCGATTCCCACCCCCTACAACCCTTTTTTTCATTTTACCCTTTTATTATTATTATTTTATAACCTGGTTTTACCTAACTTGGTTTACTAAACCTTCTTTTTCCTTGGTCCCAACCCTTCCAACTTTAGACCCAATTAGATCCATTACCAAATTATTAGAATTAGGTCTACTAAACCTAATTTATTTGACTAGTTAACCAATTAGTTCAATTCATGGATTAGACCCAACCCATTTATCTTGGCTAACCCAAGTCCATTGTCCAACTTAATCAAGTTAAATATTTTTGGATCAAATCAATTTTAACTATTGGATTAACCTTAGTCAAGTAAATAAATTAACCCTTTAATCAACACTAAAGTATTTGATTTAATTAACCAATTAAATAATTATTTATTTTATTTTATTTTATTTTATTTTATTTTATTTTATTTTATTTCATTTTCCCCCCTCGTCTTCTTCTTTTCTCTCTGTCTCCGCTTGAGCCCCGTCGGAGCATCATCGGAGGGGACGATTCTCGTCGGCGCGACTACAACCGGCCGACCATCTCCTGCTCTGGGTTCCACTCGACCCGGAGAATCACCCGCGCCTCCTCACCCTCTTCCCGAGTGGTCAACGGCTCCCGTTTTGCTCCCCGGAGTAACTTCCCCTCGCGGCCGGCCTCCCCTTTCTTCAGTGAACTCAATCGCGAGATTAAATGCATGAAACTAATTTTTTTTAAACCACAAACGGAGAGAAAAGTTTATCGGAGACGATGGGCGGTTCCAAGCTCCTTCTCAAGGTTCCTTAGCACCTGGCGGAGCCCCTCTGTCTTTTCCGGCGCCGGTCGAGTCCTTCTCCAAGCTCTGTGCGACCACATGGACGGAGGGGTGGGGTTTTTATAGGCCAGAGTGCACTGAAGGCGATGGCAATCTTCGCGGGCCAATCCGCCGGTCGATGACCGACCTCCCCGCGCGTAACGCCCGAGGAAGAAGGCGGGGCGCGCTGTGACTTTCGCGGCTGGGGGTAACGGCGGCCGTGCCTCGGGATAAGCACCCCTCAGATGGACGGTGGAGATCGGTTGGATCAAATCCAACGGCCAGATACTTATACAGATGCCTTGTATCACGCTCGCAGTTTGAACAAACGGTCACGATCACGTCGTGATCAATGGCCGGATTATCTCTCTCGATCAAGATCATCGGTCCTCATCAGCCCGCACCATGAGGTCACCCTCACTGCCTCCTTTCTTGATGCCTCGGAGCCAACACACGATCAGATGGATCTGTTTCCAGTCTAACACGTGGCCTCACCGAGGCCGTTATAATGCCCCGAGATCAGCAGTAACCCATTTCTTTTAATCCTGGCCGTTCAACCTCTTCTATAAGGGTTTTTATCTGGAAAATTGGCCAGAAGTCCCTAAATTTTGATTAGGTTACATCCAAGTCCCCCTCTTGTGGAGAGGACTATTTCCTTCAGGTCCTTAATACTTTTCAAAATTACCAAAAGGTCCTTACCCCCCCCCCCCCCCCAAATTAATTAAGTTTCCTTTTAAAAAACTAATTAAATTAATAAAATATTTTAAGAGGATATTTTGAAAATTTTATTCCAAAAATTCATGGATTTTACAATGTCCTTCCAGAAGGTAGATACTCTTCCACGTGTCTTTAAGTATAAGTTGATGTACCCATTCCTGAAGTACTCTTGTCTAATGATTTTGAGGCCTGTCAAGGCCTTTCTCGTTAGTAATCTCAACCACCACTTGCATAGCATGGCCGTATTGAAACACTTGATGTCAGTAATACCCTATCCCCACTCCCTTTTGGTCTACAGAGGCGGTTACAATTCACTATCTTGTATGTCTTTCATTCTTGTTTCGCTCGCCTCCATAAGATATCTTGACGTAGGTCATCTATGTGTCGTACTAGCCATTCTAATAAGTTGTATATAGCTAGTCAATAATTTGGCATGGCCACAAGGATCAAGTTTATAAGGGTAATTCGTCCCACTAATGATAGTAGTCTGCCCTTCCAAGAGTTTATGTGACTGCTTATCTTCCAAATAATGGCCTTCCAGTCTTTCTTCCTTGGTCTCGCACTTGAAACTGGCATCCCTAGATATATCACTGGAAGGGTGCCTAGTTTACAGTTCATTTTATAGGCGAGCTCCATTGCTTCCTATGCATTTCTATTTATGATGTATATGGTATTTTTATGGTAGTTAATTCTTTGTCACGCCCCGACCCGGATCCCGGGACCTCGAGCGCGCGCATAGACCGGCCGTACCCAAGTAGAGGCGAACCCCACTCGGATACAAGGCCTAAGGAAATCATAGCAGATAACAAATACCTCAAAATTTAATAATCAGATAATATCAGAGTCACAACAAAAATCTAAATCAATAAGGGTTTACATACCCTACACATGGTCAAGGCCCTATAAGGGTCCTACAATAACACCACCTCAAGAACAAGTGTGACCTGAGGTTCTCGAACCTCTACAAAATCAGCCCAACCCCTCGCCAACTCCCCGAAGTCCAGTCACCTACTCCTCGGGACCTCAAAAAGAAAGAAGGGAAGTAGCGCATGAGCTTTCAAAGGAAAGCCCGTAAGTACCCCCGGAGTCACAAGACATAAAATGAGCAATATGTCAAATAATAAGGTCACAACACCAAGAAACACAACTCTAGGAGTCTACCAAACAATCCAAAGATACGACCCACAGTAGCAAGCCCTCGAGCCACCGTGATGAGTTTCAAGAAAACTCAAGAATCACCCCCGCCAAGATGTCCAAAGCTATTTGTCAGTAGCATGACCTTTTGGTCGCTCAACCTCCTGGCCGCAATTCGTAGAACTACCTCTCCTACGCAGTTAACACGGCCGCTGTACCATGCCCACCATGTAAGACCACCAAAGAATTGCCTCTCCGAAAGGCGCATGTAAACGCCAGGGGTCCCGTCCCCTAACATTCCCCTATCGAACTCCCTAGCTCCACTAAGTCGGGCAAGTAGAACAAACTCAACCTACACACACCCACCCGACCAACACAAGCACCGGTGTGTCTCTCTATGGTCAAGTGCCGCATAATAGGAGGCTATGCTCAATGAGTACGTATACTCCTCCGGCGCATACCTTCCTCGCGCGCAAGCACCACCGAACCTCCACAAAGATCACCTCGGTCATAGGTTGGTATGCTCGGTGAGCATCAACGAAGAGATAGTGAAACCACGCACTCCTATCCGACGGAGCACGTGCTCAAGTGTTTCCACGCGGCCACGTCGCAGATCAACGGATCCTCGTGATCAGTTAACACTACCTCTAGCACACCAATCACACACATACCAGGAAAGACATCAAAAGAATATGTATGTGCATGCATCCAAGAATATCAGGTACCAAACAAAAGACATGCTAACAAATAGCATACATTAAATCAAGAAAACAACTAGCCAATAAATAAGGGAACTAGGCAAGAGCACTTACAAGAACAGACATAACAAAAGTCAAGAACACTCTGTATAGTGGGGTAGTAGGCAAAAGTACTTACCTCTAACAAGAGCTAGAAACTCCCCTAGTTTCCTCCTGACGTGTCTCTAAGCCTCCACGTCGATATCTGATAGCAAAGTCTCTATCAGTGTCAAAATAGCAACAACCCTACATCCTAGATGCAAATGCATAACTCTCTCGCTTTCGGTGGTCCTAAGCTCAATTAAACGGGTCCTTAAAACCATTTACGTGGTTACCGACCATTTTCCCTCATTTCCAAGTCCTTTAGTTGACTTTCAACTCTTGGTCAACTCTAGTCAACTTTGGTCAACTGTCCTACCTTACTTTCATGGTACGCACCCTCATTGGCCGTTTCTAGTCTTCTTAGCTAAATTGGGCCCATCTACCAAGCCCACTAAGTTCTCTAGCCTTCTTATCAAACAACACCTGTGCTAATCCTTAAATCATTCCCATAAACAAGCAACCTCAAGTTACTCATGTCCATGCTTTCATGAACCTTCAATGATAGGGATAGATTGGTTTTACACTTCTCATGATCATGTATATATATTCAATTCATGAAACCACCCATGGAGGTCAAACTCCAACCCTTGGACCAATTCTTTACTCATTCAATTCCCCATCTATCCTTATAACTCATGCATCCATGCATATATGAATCCTCATATTTATCACCACACATAACTGAGATGCAGGAATTTAAAGAAACTCACCGAGTTAGATGTTGACAGACACTGAAGACAAACCGACCGTCCAAACTAGATCTCCACCATTCAGATTGGGTCAGGACAAGTCTTCGCTATGCTCACCAAAAATCAGCTCGATCAGACTAGAAATGATCATCCGATTGAAGCAGATGATGAAACTGGTCGGTGCAGGAAATCAGCAGTGATAGGTTCTGTTTCACACCCTAGAAACCTACTCTACCGGACACCAAAAACAATCTTAACCGTTCAAAATGAAGAATAAAGAGTCGTGAATAATCTCACCAAAATTTCAGCACGATCCAACTATGAAAATGGTCGGAATGGCAATGAAAATAGAGCATGCTCAACACCCCTTTGAACAGAAATTCCTAGTCTCTCAAGCTTTCTTCTCTTTTCTTCCTTCCTCTCACCTCTCTTCTTGATTCCCAATAGCCCATAAACTTTCTCAAACTTGCTATTTCTCTATGCCAAGCTTCAAGATTACATGCTTTATATAGGCCTCACAAGTGTAACCTCTACAACTCTTCACATTCTAAACCTCCCCCATAAATCCCAAGATAACACCCAAATAATTCCAACCTTTCAAATTCATAACCCCATGGCACCCTTCCCATTCCAAACCTCCCTCATAAACCCCAAAGACAACACCCAAATATTTCCAACCTTTCAACTTCATAACTAAGTTAACTTGACCAAGTTTCATTTAACTAATTCACCAATTAATCCAATTAATGGGTTAACCTAACCCATCTATTCAAATCCAATGTCAAGCTTAATCAAGTCATTGATTAACTTAAATTTGGATTAAACCACTTTGCTACTGGACCAACCCAAGTCATTCGATTCAATCAAATTAATTTAACTAGCTTGGATTCAACCCCATCCCCCTTTGTTACTTGACTAACCTTAGCCAATTAACTTGATTAGTTCACCCATAAATTCAAATAATGGTGTAGAACTAATCTTATTACTTGATCCAACTCCAAGGTTCAACTTAATCAAGTTGACTAACTCAATTACCCACTAGACTAAGCACTAGTCATCACGTTAAATCAACTTAGTCTAATTAATTTGATTTTCTTAAATTGATCCAAGCCCTTGATCTAAATTAAGTTGATCAAACTTACATTCCAAGAGTTGGGTTAGATCAATTGATTAATAGACTAATCCTAGTCCTCTTACTTAATTAATCCAGTCACATCTTATTAATTTGCTTAATCTCAATTTGGGCCAAAGCCTATTTATTAATTTAGTTGAAATTCAAATCAATGAATCCAATTAAACTTGGATACTAGGTTGGTCTATCCCAACTTGGTTAACCCTAACCAAGTTCATTTAGTCTAATCCAAAACCCTAGGTGGGTCTATTAATCCAACTTGATTAATCAAATATTTGTCACATTATAAGATCCAGAACCTAATATTTATTTGATTAATTAACTATTAACCAAAAGATTAAACTTAGTCTTATTAATTAAACTAATTAATTAATTTAATTTTATTCTTCTCTCTCTCTCTCTCACTCGCGTCTTCGTTCTCAAGAACGCGACACCCACGGAGAACCTCCGGCGACTCCGTAGTCGGCCAGCTTCACCCGTACCCAGCTCCGCGCGGCCGAAGACGTCTCCGGCGCATCTTGGTTACACCAGAGACGCTGTAGGTCCTTCTCCTCAAAATTCAAGCTCGCGGCCGGCCACTTCATCGTCTCCGACGAGTTCGTGCGCCCCAAGTACATGCACAATATCTAAATGCTACCGGGACAGAGGGGGAGTACTTACAGTGTGCGGTGGACGCCGACAACCCTCTCTAAAGCTCCTACTCGCCTGTGAGCTCATTCTCCTTCTCCGGCGAGCTTGGACGTGACACCTACGGCCGCTCCGACTGCGTTTCTTGTCGCCGCAACCCTCTCCCTCGCCTGACATTGCTCGAAACTTTGTCGAGTTCAGTAGCTGTGCGTACTCGCGTCGGAGACCGTCTCCTTCTCCGATTACGACCTCGCCAGAAATGCCAACCCCTCTCGCTTGGTTGTGTGTCGAAGCGATTGGGGTGGTTCCCCCTTTATAGGCCTCGGAAGGCCGGTCGGAAGGGGAACGCTGAACCGCCGTCTCGCCGTCAAACGGCCGGCGTTTTCGCGGGTAACGGATGACGCAGGCGGCGGAGCTTGTGCGCGAGCGTTTCCAGGCCGCCGGGAGAGGCTTCTGCTGCCTCGGGATCCGCTTTCCCCAAATGAGCGGTAGAGATCTTTTGTTATGCCTTGGATCCAGTATCCACTTGATAAACGGTCCAGATTTCATCGGAGTTGGGCGGCCCGATCTCATTCCCTTGCCTCGTAAAGCGGCTTTCATCCAAATTGGAGGTCGAGATTTAATCCTCAACCAACGGGCCGGATCTTGACCCCGCGTAGGATCCGACACCTCTTGGATCAAGGGTCATGATTTAAAAGCAGATCAACGGCGTGATCTCTTCATATCAGCCTGCGTATCGATCCACGATTAGATAGATTAAATCTGTGATTGCCATGTGTCTCTATATAGGCCGTTATAATGCCTCGAGATCAGCTCTAATCGAGATCTTTTAATCTCGCCGCTCATCCACTACTATAAGGGTTTTCTCATGGAAAATTATCCAGTAGGTCCCCTGAAATATGTTTTTAGGTTACGCTTTAGTCCATCCTCTGTGAGAGGGAACAATTCTTCTTAGGTCCCTAACTGTTCCTAGATCTCATCCAGGTCCCTCCCCTGTGAGAGAGGACAATTTCCTTCAAGTCCTCGGTACTTTCAATAATTACCAAAAGGCCCTTCTGACCCCCAACTATCCCTAATTAGGGTTTTAACTTATTATTTGGTTTAATTACCAACTAATTAAAGGGAGTTAATACAAATCCATGTATTCAAAGTTTGGGGAATCCTTTAACAACTTATTATTTGGTTTAATTACCAACTAATTAAAGGGAGTTAATACAAATCCATGTATTCAAAGTTTGGGGAATCCTTTAACAAATCAAAGAATTTAGAAATCTTGTTTCTCCAACTAAAATTTCATTTTGATTATAACTTGGGGGCTTACCTCGTTTACCAATCAATTAGAAAGCAAAACCCAAAATAAAATTTAATCCCTAAAACCCTTGGGTTTTACATTCTTAATCTTGAAAGTTTGTTGTATAGGTAGAAGATCAGCTTAAGGGTTATGAGGTGTTCCCTATCCCCTGCACAAAGTACTAGTAGGTCATTAACATATTGAATCAAAGTTATTTCAACTGTGTCCCCATAACGGATACCATTGAAGATGTTTGCCCTCCCGTGTGTATGTTAGTATGGTGCTGAATATGTCTGCGGCTAGTACGAAAAAGAGAGGATATAGTGGGTCACCTTGTGATAGGCCCCTTTCCCATTGACAAGAAAGTTTATTTTTGAGGTAAGTAGGATATCCTTGATGCATGATACCCATATGGGGCCAAAGCCTTTAGCAATGAGTACTTCCAAGAGGATATCCCAATCAACCATGTTGAAAACCTTCTCGAAATCAATCTTCAGTAAGGGTCCTTTACGATTACTGCATTTTGTCTTGTGTATGAACACTTCAGCTACTATAATGTTATCTTGTATACAATATCCCTTGATGAAAGCAGTTTGTGCTTCATCAACCAAACCCTCGATCACAATTGTAACCTATTTACCAAAACTTTGGGAATGATTTTCATAAAGCAGTTGAGGGGGTTGATCGGCCTGTAGTCTTTGATCCGCATCAGGTTGTCTTTTTTTTTTATATTAATATAATGTGTGCCCAGTTTATCCTTTCCAACTGCACTTCCTCCTTGTGGAAGTCATGTACAAGCTTTAGGGTGTCTTCCTTGATTACTTTCTATCCTTGTTAAGAAAAGATCATTGGAAATCCATTGGGACATGAGACTTTGTATGGTCCCAGCTCTTATACTGCTTTCAATATTTCTTCATCCGTGAATGGGTCTTCTAGGTAGGATAGTTGTACTAGTGTTTTGTGGGAAACTAGTCTCTCCCAGCTGAGGGGTGATAAGTATTTAAATGTGCATAGTTTGATATTGTATTCATGTATACTTTGCATGTTATTGGAGGAAAATACAACCCACTTGTACATAATTTGTGATAATTTTTTATGTATAGGGCATGATGAAGGTATTTCAAGAGTGAGGGGACTTTCGAAGGTTTTTCAAGGCCAAAACGTCAAAGTTGGGAGCTCAAAAGGACCCACATGAGCACCCATATGCCCCCATGCAGCATTGCCAAATTCCACAAGCTTAATGGAGTCAAAATGAGGAATTTTGGATTAGCATAAGGGCATATACAGGTAGGCATACGGGCTCGCATGGACTGCTACAGTGATTTCATCCAAACTCCCATAAATTCGAGAAACTCATACGCCCGTATGGATTCCCGTATGGATTTCCAGACTCGCAATTTATATATATATATATATATATATATATATATATATATATATATATATATATATATGGGGCAGTCTGATCTTGGTAGAACATTGTTCAATCGTCAGTCACCTCCATTACGGCCCCTGGAGCATGTTTGAAGATTTACAACCATACAGATGGAAAGATCATCGAAAAATAAGCTAGCATGTCCATTTTCATATAATTTGGTGACCGTTTGGTACTCCCACTTAACGGTTGAAATTCTGAACCATTTAGATTTCTATAAAATAAGAACCGTTAAGTGGGAGGACCAAACAGTCACCAAATTGTATGAAAATGAACATGCTAGCTTATTTTTCGATGATCTTCCCATCTGTACGGTTGAAAATCTTTCAAACATGCTCCAGGGGCCAAAATGGGAGGCCAGCCAGAAATAAATAGTGTCCGACCGGCCTGATCTTATCAAGGGTCTATATATATATATATATATATATATATATATATATATATATATATATATATATATATATATATATATTATTTATGACACCATCAGTCCGACTGGAATAGGTGTCCGGTCGAACCAATTGACCTGTGACCCAGTTGTGAGACCGGTTCACTTCTCGGTCAGGTTTTAAAAATATTGGTATTATCAATAGATAAAACGAATTCAAATCCTAATATTATTCAAATACAAAATCAAGTCTTAATTTCACATAACAATTCATCTAGTTTTATACAATAGACACACTACAATCAGGGTCAGCTATATATATGGTCACATCGATCTCATGATTTGTTTCACTCCATGTTAACTAGGTCGGCTATCCTGACATGTTCCTGTACACTTAAAAATAGAGGGAGTTGTAAGCTAAAACTAGCCTAGTGAGCGACAAACATCACACCAGGGTTAGATATGGAAGATAATATAAGTATCATATATATAATAGAACAATGATCATGCTGGTCTATGCGCATATCAATCATATCAGGAGGTGTCATGCTAGTCAAAGATGAAAATGATGATCAACTACAGAATCTTAACAAAATCAATTCACAAACACGATTAAATCACGATTTCAAAATATGACTGGCATATCAAAAGCAATTATATCAATCGTACCTAGTTCCGTATACACCCAATCTGAACAACATTAGTCGTGCTCGCATATCAAAATCAAAATCACAAAACTCAACCCGCAGGCTGCACACAGAAACAACAGTGGTCCTACAGACCCAAGCCCGACATTAGGCATGTCTCGACCGATGCATACGTGATAGAGGTGTAGATTGATATACGAAATATGCAGAGTTAACTCTACTATGAGAAAATACATTTACATATTAAAAATATGGTTTCAGAATCCATCGATAGAAACATAGTTAAAACATCAAGCATTCAAGTCAAAAATACTGGAGTTCATCTGTAGTCAACTCACGTGGCAATCTCCCTAGTGCTTACTTTGGTTGGACCCTCGCAGAGATCACTCAACTTCTCTCACCCAATTGTATATGAATTCTCTCATTATGTCTCTCTTTATATAGAGGGGATTGTCCTAGTCTCACTCTAATCCATATTCGAGATAGAGATAAATCATAAATATTTTATATTTATCTCTGTAAGATAAGGCTTTATTCAATTCAAATTCAAATTTTGAATCTTAATCAAACTAAAATCTATGTTTAAGATAAAGATAAATCTTTATCTAATTCAAATTCAAACCTACAATCTGATTACAATCCATATTTGAGATAGAGATCACTATGTTATAAATCTTAATAAGTCCTTACCTAATAGGTAAGGTGCCTTCTACAGTACCGTGAGTGGTACCCAACGGCATCATACCGAATAGGTAAATTAGGTCCCAGCTTCTTAGTTTTAGGTGCAAAACACTGTTCATTACTGTAGCAGTATTGTAGCAAAAAATGGCGGCGCCACTGTAGCTCGAACCCACCCCGAACCCAAAAACAAAAAATTAGAACACAAAAACAACACCCCAGGACCTAATGTCGGTAAGCTACCGTGTGAACAGTGTCCACGGTAGCTTAGAATTCACCAATAGGTAATTGTGGAAAAATCTCTTCACACTTTCATTCTAGTCCCTATAATCTTAGATATTTATGTATCAGTTTTGGGTGGGTTATTACAGTAGGGAGATGTAGTTATGGATGATTTGATTTTTCTATATATTTTGTTTCGTTCTGTTATTATGACACTACATCTTACTACGTTCTCTGTTTTTGTGGCTATTTCTACTATCGGATTTATAATACTTATACATGCTTATTCTGAAATCTTATTTTGAAATAACTCCGCTTCAGTTACTTTCCAATAGAATTGCATTTAAATGTTGGGGAAATTTCACTAAACTACCATGTGGTTTACCTCTATATTAATTTGGGGCTTGTGATTTGACTTGTGAAACTTTAGTACCATGTAGTCCAATTCGTGAGCAAAAAGGTGTCAAAACGCTTAACACCGTTACTATTTGTTGTTGAGGCATAAACAAATCAGAAAAATTTTAAAAAATGAGAAAACTTACAAAACCTGAGAAAAACGCTTAATTTGCAAAATAATTAAATAAAATAAAATCTTTAAGTCCACAAAAAATTAGAAAAGATGAAACTCAAAAAATAAAATAAAATAAACTTAGAAATTTCCCAAAAAAAAAAACAACAAACCCGACAAAACTCTTTTGAAAAACAAAAAAAATGAAAATTTTGAGAAAAGTGCAAAAAATCCGAAAAAATCCACAAAATCCCCTAGGCATAAAACAAATCAGAAAAAAAAATTAAAAAATGAAAAAAACTTACAAAATCTCAGAAAAAAGCTTAATTTTCAAAATAAGTAAATAAAATAAAATTTTTAAATCCCCAAAAAATTAGAAAACATGAAATTTGAAAAATAAAATAAAATAGACTTAGAAATTTCCCAAAAAAAAAACAACAAACCCAACAAAACTCTTTTGAAAAAAAAATGAAAATTTTTAAAATAGTGCAAAAAATCCAAAAAAATCCACAAAATCCCCTAGAAACTAAAAAAAAAACCTAGAAAATTTTGTAAAATATCCAAAAAAATTCAAAAAAATATTAGATTTTGCCAAAATTTCCAGAAAATTTCATGAATTTCCCAAAAATCCTAAAAAATTGAAAAATAAATAAATAAATTAGAACCCAAAATCTGTATATAAACTTCAGATTTTTTTTTCATTTATCTAATTTATTTATTTATTCCCGATATTTTTGGACTTTTTTTTAGAATTTTTGGATATTTTACAAATTTTCTAGGTTTTTTCGTTTATTATGAGATTTTGTCGATTATTTTACAAATTTTTAGATTTTTCTTTTTTTTAAAGAGTTTTGTGGGGTTTTTTGGGGGGAAATTTCTAAGTTTATTTTATTTTTTTATTTCAAATTTCATGTATTACAGATTTTTTTATGAGTTTTTTTAATTTTTTTTGGTGGTTTTAAGGATTTTATTTTATTTTATTTTATTTATTTATCCTGGAGTTTAAACAATTTTCTGAGTGTTTTATAAGTTTTTGTCATTTTTTGGGGGGATTTTTAAAGATTGTGTTTTTTTTTTGGGTAGTTTCTCGAATTTATTTATGATGTTTTTAATATATGGAATTTCTTGCTTTACAGAAGTTTTTCTGAATTTTTCCTTTGTTCCCTATTTTTTAGTGTTTCTCTAATTTTTTTAATTTTTTTTGAATTTTTTATACCATGTCAGCAAGTATTAACATAGTTAAGCTTTTTGGCACGTTTTTGCTCACGGATTAGACAACAGGGTACTAAAGTGTCACAAATTAAATCACAAACCCTAAATTGATATAGAGGCATACCACATGGTAGTTTAGTGAAATGTAAGCATAACTTCAATATATTTTTAGTGGATACTTACTAAGCTTTCGAGCTTAGCCGTTGTTTCCCCCCTTTCAGATCGCAACGAGTAGCTAGGACCAGGGCATAGGAGAGGAGTCCCCGTGAAGCAATCTAGCATCTTTGGGTTCGAGTTGAGGTATGTGAACCTCGTATTTATTCTGTGTGAGAGGTTTGTGTGTTTATTCTGGACCTATTGTAGGACATTGTTGATCCTTATATGTGTTGTAGGATTTTGTAATCCCTATATTTTACATTCACTATATTTGTTTTATGGATATCATTGTTATATTGAAGGGGAAATTTCATTAAACTACCTTATGGTTTGCCTCTTTATCAATTCGGTGCCTGTGGTTTGACTTTGAGCACTTTAGTGACCTGTGGTGTGCCCTATGAGCATATTGGTTCCAACCCGTTAAAATTGTTGACGTGACATTAAAAAAGAATATAAAATGACCTTTTTACCCCTTATATAAAAAGGTCACTTTAGTATGCCGATGATATCATGTTTTTATATAAGGGGTAAAAAAGTCATTTCATATCTTTTTTTTAATGTTATATCAACAATTTTAACAGGTTGACACCAATATACTCATGGGGCACAACACAGGGTACTAAAGTGCTCAAAGTCAAACTACAGGCACTGAATTGATAAAGAGGCAAACCATATGATAATTTAGTAAAATTTACCCTATATTAAATATATGTATCAAGTTCTGAGACCTTGCATCTAGGTGGGGCCCGTCCTGTCTTGGGTGCGGTCGGTCTGTTGACGTGCCCAGACTGGGTTCGAGGCGTGACAATTGTATTATGCCTATTTTATATATTGCAAGTCATCTAGAAAAATATTTCTGTTAATTTTATTATACAACATATTAGCGAATAATATCTCCTACAATCTTAAGACAAAAATTTCTCCCTTTTTTATTTATTTATTATTAAAAAATATAATTTTTCAAAATTAAGGATCAGTAATATATGTGCATGAGAAATTATTATTAAGTAATTTTGAATTTTGGATATTTAAGAAAATTAATATTATGAAAATTTTGTTAAATTACAATTAATTAATTTCTAATATTATTTTCATTATCTATTGGATTTAATGGCATCACTTTTACCTTCATCTTCTTAATCTATGAATCAAGTAGCATCCTTACTACTCCAATGAGTTATACAGAAAAACCTGAAAAGTTCAATAGGAGTGACTTTAAATGATAGTAACAAAAAATGATGTTTTATCTCACAACATTGAATTTGGCAAGGTTTTTGCATAAAGAAACACCAAAACTCCAAGAAGATTCAACCGACAAGGAGGCTTTGGCTGCATTTGATGTGTGAAAGCATGCGGATTTTATTTGTAAAAACTACATCCTCAATGGATTGGATAGAACATTGTATAATGTGTATAGTCCAATCAATACTGCAAAAGAATTGTGGGAGTCACTAGACAAGAAATACAAAACTGAAGATGTCGGGATGAAGAAATTCGTTGTGGGCAAATTCTTGGATTTCAAAATAATAGATGATGGGATGAAACCGCAAGTGCACGGGTCGTGTCAAGTAATAAGAGTGGACATAGAAGTCGGGTTGTCGATCCACAGGGAGAAAGAAGTACTAGTATTTACCAATTGTCTACTATCTAGTCAATCCGAGACGATGATTGGTCAAGCTAACTCTAAATTGATTAATGGAAACCTAGATTGGGGAATTGAATGCCTTTGGAGTTAAATGATCATAAAGAGGGATGCCCGGGTAGTTGGATCCCCTTGGACTTCATTTTATATAAATGCCCTTCTCTAATTTAATTACTCATGGTTCTCATGGACCAAGGGTTCCTATCGCGGTTTCACTCACCTCTAATCCCGAAAGTGAGCTACTAATCCTAGTGCCATCCATGATGTTCTCGAACCTAATGTCTTGGAAAGATTACGGAATAATACCGTCTAAAGGGGTCACTCTCCAAGTACCCTGCGGGTTGATGTACTCATAATCCCTTTCTATTGGAGATGGTCTGGCACACTGGGAGGCGTTACGCTTCCCCAGATGGACTCACGAAGATCCCTCCCGCTCTGCACTTAGCGTAATCAACTTACATTAAAACATCCAATAGACTCAACAATACAATCAAGTAATCAAAGTAGAAAGGAGACATTAATGAGCACATGTCCAAGGGTTCACCCAACCACCCAAGCATCTACAAATTAGCCCTCAGTAGAAAGGCGTGAAGACAATCCACAACAAAAGATAAAAGAAAGCAAGAAATACATAGCAAAATGAGATTTGCGCAATCACCGCGTAGCTTCTCGCTTCTCCTTCTCACCTTCCCTCTTCTTGCTCCCTATGCCTTGAAGGGGATGAACCTCCAAGCCCCTCCAAGGTGTCTCTCTTGCCCTAGCGGCCAAGCCCCTAAACCCTCTCACATTCAGCCTTTTATCCCTCGTAGGGTTTAGAGGGTGAGATTTACCAAGTTACCCCTCGGCCGAGGAGACGCTTCCAATTTTAACAATGCACGGGCCCAGATATGGGTGCATGTCGGCCGTATCAAGACCAACCACCTCCATAATGGCTTATACCGGGCCGTATATATACCTGTATTGTAAAACCCAAAATTTTAGAAATTAAGGGCTTGTTATTTTCCTAATTTTTTTTAGTAATTTAATAATTTGCCAAAAAGGGGCATTTTGGGAATTTATAATTCGAGGGCATTTTGGTAAAATGGACCCAAGGGAAATTCGAAAATATAAATAAAATCATTTTGTATTTTATTTATTCTGATTGATGAATGATTTAATTAAATTTGGAAATACCTAATTTAATTAAACTAGGAAAGTCCTCTAAATAATCATGATTGGGACTTATAAGGAAAGGGGGATAATTGATTAAATCTATTAAAGGTAATGCCCTAAGTTTAGTAGGGATAGGATTTAATCAAAGGGAATTAGATCAAAATTTAAATTCAAATGAATTTAAATTTATTGAAATTATTAATTAATAAGTTTGAGTTTTATTTGGATGCTAGGGACCTAATAGAAAACTGCAAGGGCCATAAGATAAAAGTTGATGTCTCTGGCGAGGGACCAAAATGTAACATAGAAAAGTTGGGGGACTTAAAAGAAATAGCGTCCCTCTCACAGTCCAGGGACCCAAAGGTACACATGGTAAAGAGGAGGGACCTTTCCGCAAAAAGATCGGAGTCGGTCTCTATACAAACGGTTGGGCAATACTGGATTGGAAGGATCCAAGATGTACCGTCTCAAGACTTCGATCCAAATTACCAAATCGTTCCAAATAGCCGGGTGATTGCATTTGGCGCCTGCGACGCTGCCACCATCCGGTCTATCGCGGGAGAGGCGGCATGATCTCAGGAAGTATTTATGTTCCCTCTCTTCTCCAGCGCGCCACCGCGAGAGTTTCTCTCCGTTTAAGGAAGCCGTCGATTATGGTAAGTAGG
Source organism: Dioscorea zingiberensis (assembly GCA_026586065.1). NCBI lineage: Eukaryota > Viridiplantae > Streptophyta > Magnoliopsida > Dioscoreales > Dioscoreaceae > Dioscorea > Dioscorea zingiberensis. The sequence goes on from CM048818.1 coordinate 41,353,544, forward strand.
GCGGGTGATTTGCATCGCAATCTCATTCATTGAATTACGATCAGATTGATTGGCACCTCAGCCCTCTATAAAGGCAGGCCGTGGAAGTGTTCTCCAATCACCAGCACTTCCGACGAGCGACGGTGAGCCACAATCACTGTGAGAGGTGAGGGAGGAGAAAAAGGGAGAAAGAGCACCCTCATGGTTGGCAACCTGCCAGAAGCGGGAGGGCGCTGTCGTCTGCCTCCGCCCATCTCCTGCAAGCGGCATCACGAAAGCATGTCATCAACCTCTCCTGAAGCCAACGCCCCTTCGTTATTTCGCTTTCCCTCCGTTCATGCATGCATGTAGAAGGTATGCGATGTCAAAGTGAGAGAGTAGAAAGGAAAGGAAATGAGAGAGCTTCTTAAAGGAGGGATGGACAACGCCAGGGAAACTTGGGGTGAGTGGCAGGGGAGTTCTTTGCCAGAGGGAGACCACGGCCGGAAGTCACGCCAGCCAGTGTAGGGATTCCTTGACAGGGTGATTCCTAGGCCACCGGGCCAGGAGGTCGCCCAGCGTGGGCCCGAAGCTCACTGATGCGTCGGAGAAGTCTCTACCGAGAAGGAGATAAGAGAGAGAGAGAGAAACCGTTAGATTAATTGGTTATTAAAGGATTAATTAAAATGTTAGTTTTATTTAACTGTTAACTAATTAGTAAGTATTTTAATTAATTGGTTTAATTAATTGATAATTACGTGGTTAGTAAGTTAACTAATTAGAGATTGATTAATTTGGATAATTAATTAAATGATTAATTAGTTGAATAACTAAATGGTTAGTTGGATGATTAATAGAAAGACAACTAATAGTTGGTTAGTCAATTATTGAATTGGACTTGGGCTAATCAAAAGGGTTAGTCGATTTGAGTTAATCAACTTGAGTAAAATAGTTTGATTAATGTGCTGATTAAAGAATGGTTGTTAATCAAAGTTTGGGAAAGTTAATTAAGAATTTAGTTAACAAGATTGACGATTTTGATAAATTTAATTAATCTAATAAAATGCTTAGATTGATTAAAAGCATTCGCATGGTTTCAAATTAATTGACTAACCGAGAGGATAATCTAATAGTAAGGTTAGAGTAATTAAAAGATTTGTTGAGACCTGGTTATCAAATATTAAATTAATCGTTAAAGGCCTTGATTAATTAATTGTTAACAAAAGGATTAGTTAATTCAAGATTGACTAATGGGCAACTAAATAGACTCCATCGAGTATTAAAAAGAAGGGATTGAGTCTAGTCAAGATTTGGGCTAGTCTAACCAAGATTGGAGAGAAAGAGATAAAAAGAAAAAAAAAGAGCACTACATAGAAGGATGGCAAGTGGGATTCGAACCCAACACCCCCCACTTGTCATGGATGGGCCTTAACCACCAAGCCAACATAGGTTTTTATTGAAATAAATTGAAATAGTCATTTAAGGTAAAATGACATGGGAACGCAAGGGAAGGCTCGCAAGTAGAACCCAGGCCGTTAGAGCATGCATAGTAGGTGCAATAATTATAGACTAGTACCTTATTGAGATATTATTTATCCTTATCAGATTTTGACTTGGATGCGTCGAGTAGTCCCGTGGAGCACGAGACTTTGCGATTTTAGGTAAGTATTCCTGCCTTGTACCTCCCAGTCATTTGTTGATTGGTTTCTTGGCTTTTTGATTGCATGTTGTTCATGCCTTGTTCCTCCCTTCAGGGATTTTATTTTTATGTCTTTGTTGTGACATATTGTTTTCATACACGCTTCCTAATTTTTGGTTGAAATCCATATATAGCATGTTTGATTGTTTTTGGGGATGTTGGGATCCCTACTGCTTGATCGCCTTCGACCCGGATTGATGGAGCGGGTGAGCTCCGTGATTTTGCGAGGAAGGCTGCGTTGGGACGGACACACGATGTTCGCACTCCCAGCGTGAGGAGAGTGTTCCGCTGTTCCCGCATAGTGGGTCGACACCGATCGCGTCGCATAATGCGACATGAGGCGACGCTATCGGCCATACGACCCGAAAATGTGAGCGGATGAGTCGCTTTCTCGGCGGGCTCCGGTGTAATCAGGCCGGGGAGGCGTTTGTGGGCTTACATTTGGAACTCTTAGCTAGGAGTCATTATCTTGTTTATTTTTTTGTGATAGACTCCTAGGGTTTGCTTCGAGGGGCGTGCCGAAGTTTGCTGATATTCATTTTGTTGATATCATTTTTCTTGAACCCTCGTAGGTACTTACTGAAGCTTTCCATTCAAAGCTCATGCACTTGTTTTTCTTCACGCTACGTGATCCCGGCGTAGGGACACCTAGTACGCAGCGGGGCGAGCCGATCGATTGGGGTGATTTGCGAAGGTCCAAGGACCTTGTCTATCATCTTCTGCTTTGAGTGAGATACTATGTTTTGTAGGTCCCCTTAGGGCACAGGTATTTGTAGGTACTTGAACCCTTGTTATTTATTTTCCATTTGAACTCGCGATTTATTTTGAATAAATTAAGTTGTTTATTTTGCATTATGCTACACTTAGGCTCTTGTATCCGTGGGGCCGTCTCTACTCTACTCTTGCCGGTCTGCACTACGAGGTCAGGATCCCGGGTTGGGGCGCGCATGTATCTGGCTAATGCCTAGGTTTGCTTGTTGTTATGCAGACCGTATTCGCCGTGATGTTCTCCAGTCCGTATACTGGCCGTATGTCGGCCCAGTATATACTAGCCCGTGTAAGGCCCTTCTAAGCTGCTTTGGGGTCCCGGCTTCTACCAAAATGCTTTCTTTCCTCCGGTCCCTCTTATTTTGGCACATTGATAAAAATAAGCAAATCTTGAGCACCGGTGGGCAACAAATCCTTAAAATCTCATGCCAAGTCTACAAAAATATAGTATAGAATTATGCTCAAATGAACACTTATCAATAGACTCAAAGAATGTTATGAGCCAAGGGCAAGATCTTCAACTAATTTACCATAAAATTAGTGTTGAAAGTATGGTTCTTAGTGAATCATTCCAAGTTGTTGTGATGATTGAGAAATTACCATCTTCATGGAAGGAATTTAAGAACTATCTAAAGCATAAACAAAAAGGGATGGGGCTTGAGGATTTAATTGTGAGGCTAAGAATTGAAGAGGATAACCGTCTTTTTGAAAAGAAGGTAATGAATCATCATCTGGAGGCAAAGGCTAATGTTGTGGAACAGAAGTCCAATAGCAAGAAAAAAAAAGCCCAATGCAAGTATTGGGGAAAATGATGGCAACAACAAGAAGTTCAAGGGGACTTGTTATACTTGTAAGAAGCCTGGCCATCATGCTAAAGATTGTCAAAGAAAATTTTCTAAATGCAACAGAAATACTTAAGCTAATGTTACTAAGGTTGAGAAACTTTCAAATGATTTTTCTGATATAAATCTTCCGGTTGTTATCTCTGATGTCAGGAAAGGTAATTCTGAAAATGACTTCAAGAAAGAAGCTTACTGTAAATAAAGTGATTATGTTCCGAAAATTTGAAAGAATTTGGTCTCTGGATCACTGTTGTTAGACCCGGCCCGGCCCGTCTTGTTCAACCGGAAAAACCGAGAACCGGGGGGTGGGCGGGGCGTAGGACAGGCAGGGGTGTTTAGACCGGACACGTCACCGACTTCGGCGGCTTGCAGTGAACGGGAACGGGGGAAAATTTTTTTGTTTTTATAATTGAAGTGAAAAACAAAAAAAAAAAACAAAAAAAAAACCTTGGGGGCACGAGGAGCCTCAAATTGAGGCGGCATTCGTGTGCGCACCATGCGCCCGCACATGGGTTTCGGGCATCCAAGGCAACCCAAATCCAACATTTGCACCCCCTGGGTGCGCACGTAAGAGAGCCTTTTCACCAACAAGGTTTATTAGTTGGTAGAATGAAACTATATTTAAAGAGAGTGAAAGTTTTATCCATAAGCAATGTGGGACTAAATACTTCCAAGTCTTTGAATATTTGAAACCAATACTTTTGAAAACAAGTCCATAATAAGGCCCAAAATGAGATGGGCTTACAAAAAGTTGTATTTGTATACTTAGTAACTATGATTATATTTTAATTGTGTATTTTAATATTTTTGATTAATTTGTTTTGTTTAGTATGTGTTTGCTTTAAGCATGGACTAAATATAAATATCAAATTTAGTTAATCAATCATATTTTTTATTATTATAATTTTGTTTTATATCATATTTCATTACTATTAATTATTATTAATTATTTTTTAATATTTTATTATTAACCCCAGTTCAACCCCGGTTGAACCCTTGACCCCTAACCCCTGGGCTTGGCCGGGTCAGTGCCCTGGGCCGGGTCTGATAACCTTGCTCTGGATCGTTACTGAGTAAGAATGGGTTCAAGTTGGTGTTCGAGTCAAACAAGTTTATTCTGACTAAGGGGGGCATTTATGTGGGAAAAGGGTATTTAAGTGATGGCTTGTTCAAATTAAATGTGATGCCAATTGTACCATCCATTCAAAATATTAATAAGAAAACTCTTATTGCTTATGTTGCTGAGTCCCTTTTTATTTGGCATAATAGACTAGTACATGTTAATTTTGGATCTTACAAAAATTAATTAGTTTAAATTACATATCTAAATTTAATATAAATCAATTAGATAAGGGTGAAATTTGCAGTGAATCAAAATTAATGAGAACTCCCTTTAATTCTATTGAAAGGATTTTTGAACCTCTAGATTTAATTCACACAGATAATTCTTATTTTAAGTCTTTGTAATCTAGAGGTGGAAAAAAATTATTTTATTACTTTTATTGATGATAGAACTCGATATTGTCAAGTCTATCTATTAAGAAGCAAAGACGAAGCTTTAAAAACATTTAAAGTTTACAAGAATGAAGTAGAAAATCAACTCAACAGAAAAATAAAGATTCTTAGGAGTGATGGAGGTGGTGAGTATGAATCTCCTTTTAGAGAATTTTGTTCTCGAAATGGAATTATACATCAAACTATCGCTCCACATTCTCCTCAACAAAACGGAATTGCTAAAGACGAAAATCGTACGTTGAGGAAAATGATGAATGCTTTATTACTAAGCTCTGGATTGCCTCAAAACTTGAGGGAGGAAGCAATGTTAACTTCAAATTATATTTTTAACAAGCTTCCTCACAAAAAAACTTAGCAAGACTCCATACGAATTGTGGAAAAGGAGAGTACCTTCGTATTAATACCTAAAAGTACGAGGGTGTCTTACTAAAGTTGGGGTTACTAAACCTAAGAAAGTTAAAATAGGACCTAAAGCATTTGATGGTATCTTTATCGGATATACATCAAATAGTTGTGCATATTGGTTTCTTGTGCAAAAATCGAACATTCCTGATATACATAATAATACTATTATAGAATCTAGGAATGTTGTTTTCTTTGAAACAATTTTTCCATATAAAAATGCACAAGAGAAAAGTCCCGCAAAAAGAACTCATGATACTATAAGTAGTGCTTATGAAGAAGGTATAGAATCTCAGTCTATACGAAACATTGATGAAAATACAATAAGGAAAAGTAAAATGACTAAAACATTTAAGTCGTTTGGTCCATATCGATTTTCTAACTTATTTGTTAGAAAATGAACCACAAACTTTCCAACAAGCTATGACTTTAGCAGAAGCACCATATTGGAAAGAAGCGGTTAATAGTGAGATTCATTCAATCTTACAAAGCCATACTTGGAAACTAGTAAATCTTCCTCCAGGTTGTAAACCTTTGTGTCATAAATGGATTTTCAAGAGGAAGATGAAAGCCGATGGGTCCACTGACAAATACAAGGCTCGCCTTGTGGTCAAAGGCTTTAGGCAAAAAGAGGGAATATACTATTTTGATACTTATTCACCTATTACCAGAATTAAATCTATAAGAATGTTAATTGTCATAGCAGCAATAAACAATCTTGAAATTCATCAAATGAATGTAAACAACTTTTTTAAATTGTGACTTAGATGAAGAAATATATATGGACCAACTTGAAGTCATAGTTCTTGGTCAAGAAAGGAAAGTTTGTAAACTTGTAAAATCACTATATGGATTAAAACAAGCGCTCAAACAATGCCATGAGAAATTTGACAAGATCATGTTGTCAAATGGATTCAAAATAAATTGTGATAAATGTGTGATAAATGTGTTTACATTAAAAAAATTGATAAAGGATACACCATTGTATGTCTATATGTAGACAATATGCTTATCATGGGAAGCAATTTTAGATGATTAAAATTGCTAAAAAAAAAATAACCAGTAATTTCGAAATCAAGGATCTTGGGGTAACATATGTGATTTTAGGAGTTAAAGTCTCTAAAACATTTGAAGGCTATGTATTATCTCAATCACACTATATTGAGGAAAAACTGGAAAAATTTATGAAAAATGATACTATAGTATCAAGAAAACCCATATAGATGTAAACTTACGTCTAATAAAAAATACTAGTAAGGGAATATCTCAATTAAAATATTCTCATATTATAGGTAATCTGATGTATCTCATGAATTGTACTAGACCAGACATAGCATACTCAATCAAACTGAGTAGATTTGCTAGTAATCAAGGAAAGGACCATTGGAAAGCAATAATTAGGGTTCTCAAATATTTGAGCTATACCCAAAATCATGGATTGCATTATGGTAAATATCCAGTAATACTTGAAGGATATTGTGATGCAAATTGGATCTCTGATACCAAAGATTCAAAAGTCACTAGTGAATATGTTTTTACACTTGGAGGTGCTGCAATTTGCTAGAAATTCTTAAAACAAACTTGTATAGCTAGATCCACAATGGGATTTGAGTTCATAACTTTAGATAAAGCTGGAAAGGAAGCTGAGTTGCTCTTCCACTTCTTAGAGGATATTCCAAGTTAGGAAAAAACTTGTGCTACCTATTTGCATACATTGTGAGAGTTAGTCAACAATAGATAAAGCACAAAATAGCATGCATAATGTTAAGTCTCGACATATTCGTCGGAGACACAACACCATTAGACAATTACTCTCGAATGAAATTATCTTTATTGATTATATACAATCAAAGAATAATTTCGTGGATCCATTTACTAAAGGTTTAACTCGAGAGTTGATAACAAGATCATCGAGGTGAATGGGCTTAACACAGACTAAATGCACAGAGTAACATAGTGGATACCCTATCTAGCTGACTAGAGATCCCAAAAACTAGATTTAAAGGGCAAACTAAATTATGTATAACTTTCAAATAATCACTTAGGAGATTTCCATCTTTTCCCATTCCTATGATGAGATCAGTGAAAGGTAGGTTAAGCTTTGGTTTTTAATGATTCTCATTTCTTGGATTTAGTCAAGAGGAGTTTTGTGAGAAACTCTTTATGCGAGGCCACCTTATGTGAGTGTGAGGAGTGAAGCCTCTATGAAAATTCTTATAAGGTAGAACCAATAAGGCTGGAATTTTCTAGCACACTCATAAAACCAAGCGGTGTTCACGGTCTAAATGAACACAAACGTGACAACCAAAGTGTAAAGGGAAATGCTATGTATTTACTATTGTCTCGGTTTACACCAAGGTATATTCAACTCAAGACATCATGTTTATTGGATAGCCAGTAAATCTGATAGAAATATACTAAGGAAGATTCAAGGCCAAAAGTTATCTATCCTGATGTAGTATCTTTCTGCCAGTACTCTCTCAAAGTGGCTACATATGCATGTGCACAATAAAGTCAATTTCTATTCATGCGGGGGATTGTTAGGAAAAACTAAAGAGGCAATGAGAAATTGACTTCACAGTTTTGACGAAACAGTGTTTATTCGAAAAGGCAGCCATGTACGAATGCATTGTTTCGTTGTGCGGATATATTTTTTCAACAAATGGACACATCTTTCCAACATAACCTGGATCCTCCTCACCTCCTTCCCCTCCTTCTGATCCTCATCACCATAGGAATCAAGAAGCCCAAGATCCTCCACGTCAACGTCATCTGCCATGGCCTTGATTGGCGTCCCTGACCGCCACCAAGGTTAGTTGAAGGTCTTGAAGGGTCGGATCATGGAGAACTCAAAACTCAAAGGCAAAGCTCACTGAGAGATCAAGACCAAGGTTTCTTTGTGCTTTCAAAAACCTAAGATTGACAGCTAAGATTTTAAATTAAGTTTGATCGCAAATCCCAGCGGTCCGTTCTTTTATTATATTATTTTTTAATATATATGATATAATATATTATAAAACCGAGTTGCCTCATAGGTCGGCCCAGCACTACACGACCATACCTCGTACCGAGCCGAACCCCTGGGTCGCAGGCCGTGCCGGCATGACACAGCTCTCTAGCAGGCCATGATGTTAGTACTCATGCCCAAGCAGGCCCAAGCCAGGCCGGGCCAACCCATTTGACACCTATAATTGTTAGAGACAACAAAAGTATCATTTTATCCAATAGAGCAAAATACTCTAAAAAATAACCATTTTATAGCAATTATAAGGATTTTTTTATATTTTAGAAATTTAAAATGAAAAATAAAAATAAAAAAGGCATGGCGAGCCAGTCTGGACACCAATTAGCCATTGCAGGCCAATCCATGTTTACCTCGAGCCACATGGAGCCCGGTGTAATACGAACATGACCATCTTGACACGTCTAACAGAGATAGCCCCGGGCTCATAGCACAGTGCCCAATTGAAGTGAAATGGTATAATACCCAAATTAGTCCCTCTATTATACCAAATCGGTCTTTTTGGTCCCTCCATTCTAATTTGAGTCCTAGGGGTCCCTCTATTTTCACAATTAAGAAATGTCAATCCCTAAAGGCATATTTAAAGGCATGTTTAGTCCCTAAAGTTGATGAAAGAAGGAACTGACATTTCTCAATCGTGAAAGTGGAGGACCCCATGGTTCAAATTATAATAGAGGGACCAAAAGGGCCGATTCAGTATAATAGAAGGACTAATTTGGGTATTAGACCAAGTGAAATCAAGCTTTGAGGGGGAAATAGAGGTGTTGTCCAACAGTTTGAAGGATGCAAGGAGACTAAAGGCTCGTTCACTTGCCCGTAAGTGATAGGGAAGTAGGGGAAGTTGACTGACTTCCCACACTTCTGCCGTTTATTTGTCCGAAAGTGGGGGAAGTTACACTTCCCCCACCCCAGTGACTTCACTCCTTTACACTAGCCTCACTTCCATTTTTTAAAAGCCGAAGTGGCTGAAGTAGGGGGGTTATATATTTCCACTTCAGCCCATTTCGCCACCCAAAACCAAACCTAGCGAACTCTCACGAACGCGAGCGAAGAAACCCGAGCGAGCTTCTCACCGCGAGGGTGGCCTCCATCCCGATCTCCGCCCGATACCCTTGAGGATACGCCTCCGGATCATCGCCGGATCTCCGACCGCGACGCCTCCGGAGCTCCGTCCGATCTCCGACCGCGAGGTTTCTGGAACTCCGCTCGATCTCGGACCGCGACGCCTCCAGCTAGCTCACCCGGACCGAAGTCATCCATTGTCTCCTGAACGCCGCGATTCTGAAGGACTGTGAAGCTTCGATCTGAAGGCGATCCTGAGTGCCGCGAGCATTCTATCCTCAAGTCAAGCATCGAGTTCCAAATCTAGGTTTTATTCTACATCCGATTTTCAGATCTAGGTTTTTTCCTTGCTCTCAACCCTAATTTTGTCCGATTACTCCTTCAATTTAGGGTTTCTGATTTTCAGATCTAGGTTTTTTTTTGTTGGAGAAAATGAAGAACTATGTTTAACTGTTTTGTTGGATTGTATGGACATGATTTTCATTGTTTTGTATTGCTGCAGAGGCAGACACATGTTTTTAGTGTTCTTGATTTAGCAATTTTTAGCAATTTTTAGAGTCTCCAATTTTTAGCATTTCAGTTTATTTCAATCAGATTATGATAATTCAGCTGTGAACTGACACTATTGATTTGATTCTTTGGTTTTATGTGACTATAGTATGTGCAAATATTCAATTCTTATTCGGTGGTGTTTTCCTGTTGTCGTAGACTGAATATATACCTACATCTTGCAATCAGCATTGTCATATTGCTTTATTCCATAGTCTCGCTTAGTTTAGCAGTGTCAATATTGATGGCAAAACCCATTGGATGAATGAAGAAATTAGGAAGGGTACACATGAATATGTAGTGATGATTCATTACTTTTCTTTTAGGGTTAGGGTTTTAACTTTGAACTTTTCCTGATTTTCTGGTCAAAAGAAAGACTAAGATCAACAGATGCATGAATTCCTGGTCTGCCAAAGCCTTCATTTATGACTTCACTTTGGAAGTAGATGTATGAATTACGGAACACATTTTTGTCAAACAAACACTTCCTACCATTAATCTTGGCTTGTTCATACTCATCAGAAGCCTCATCTTTCGATATTGAAATTGTAGGATGGCTAGGGAAAACTTGGATGAAGTCATGATCGGCATCAATATATCAGTAGTGATGACTTATGTTGCTGTGCTTATCGTGTTAAGAAGAAGAAAAAGACGACGCAAATTACTTCGGGAACCTTCAGTAGTTAGAAATATCCATAGGAATGCGCATATGTGCAGAATATTGGATGGAGGAGTACATAATTGTGTCGAATATATAAGAATGAGGAAGGACACATTTCTAAGGCTATGTTATGTTCTACGAGGGCGTGGCCACTTAAGGGATACTATCCACGTGTCCGTCGAAGAACAAGTGGCGATGTTCTTGCATATAGTGGGGCACCACGCTAAGAATCGATCAATGAAAATTGATTTCATTAGATCAGGTGCTACGGTAAGCCGGTATTTCAATGCCGTGCTTCAGGCTATATGCGAAATTAGAGATGAATTTGTGAAGCAACCAGGCGTCTCACTACATCCAGATATAGAGTCTAACCCACTTTGGTTTCCTTACTTCAAGGTATTATCCGCTATACATCCTTAGTAATTTTGAAATATTTTGGTTAAAGTGTCTAATAAATTTTAACTATTTAGGATTGCATTGGATTCCTTGATGGGACCGATATAGATGAAAGGGTGGTCAGAGAACTCCAAGGCAAATTTCGGGGACGCAAAGGGATCACACAAAATGTGCTTGCCGCATGTGACCCAGACCTGAAATTTGTATATGCCCTCACTGGTTGGGAAGGCTTGGCCAATGATTATCTAGTTCTGAAAGATGCACTATCCCGCCCAGCGCCATATGGTTTATCTGTACCTCCAAGTTAAATATTGTAATCGATATTATACACTTTTACCGTATTTTTTAATTTGGAGTACACTAAAAACTTCGTCATTATCAATGTTAGGTAAATACTACCTCGTCGATGCCGGTTACGCAACAACGGAAGGGTTCATCGCCCCTTATCGTGGCGTTAGGTATCATCTAAAGGAATATCAAGGTCGCACACCAACAAATGAAAGGGAGCTATTTAATCTACGCCATTCTCAACTCAGGACAAGGATAGAGAGAGCTTTTGGAATCCTTAAGAGTCGGTTCAGGATTCTAGATTCGAGGCCATTCTACCCATTTCCAACACAAGTGGACCTTGTCCTTGCTTGTTGTGTGTTGCATAATTTCATAAAAGATATTGTTCCGGGCGACACATTCTTGGATGTAGAAGTTCCTACCGGAGAAATTTTGAGACCCGATGGACCCGATAATCCAAGGACATTACGTGAACGAAGGGATATTTCTCAAGCTTGGAAACTAATCCGTGACAGAATAGCGGCGGCGATGTGGCGTGATTTCATTTCACAGGGGCGCACATAGAATTTCAAAGTGTATTAGGTTTTGCAAAGTGTACTTCTATGAACTTTAACAATGTGTATCCAGTTTGAATATCTAAACTATGTCTTGCTACATCTTAATTTAACCCTCAAAAGAAAGTCTGCTGAATTTCTGCTGAATTATTGTTGTTTTTCTGTAGAATTTCTGCAAATTCTTCAATGATGCAGGATTATTTTGTTATTTGTGTGGCATAGCATCTCTGCTGATTGGAGTTTATGGCATGGCTGGTGTGGTCAGCTGTGTGCTTGATTTAAAATGGGTTTGTGAGGGTTCCTATTGAGTTTTCTCTTTGGTTTTCATCTTGTGTTTTTATATGAACTTGTTTTCTGAGTTTAGAGAATTTCTGAACTTCTGAGTTTCTGAGTTTAGACTCTCTGAATTTCTGAGTTTAGAGAATTTCTGAACTTGTTTTGTGCTCATAGTTACTGGATTTGTTTGAATGTGAATTTATTCCTATATGTTGATATCATATTGATTATATCCTGCTCCAGTAATAGACGTGATTTTATCATTTCTATTTGCTTTGATATTACAAAACTTGGACCAAAGAGGACACTGAGAATCAATGATAGACGTGATTTTATCATTTCTATTTGCTTTGATAGACGTGATGTTATCATTGCATTTTGGTTTTTAGGTTCTTTCTTGTGCCTGAGGCATTTCCTAATTTTCCTTTGTTGTTATAATTTTGGCTCTTAGGTTTGCCAAGAAACTTCTACACCCCATTCTTTCCCTTAGGTATTTCCTGCGCTTCTTTCATTCTGACATTTAGGTTTGTTCAAGAACTTGTACACTCCATATCATTCAGTCAGTAGCTCATTCTTGTGCCTGAGACTTCACTTCGTTTGGTTGTTGCATTCATACCTGTTTGAGCAGCTCCTGTTGGTTTATTAGTTTTTGGAAAAGGATTGATTCCATGGCAGTTTATTTGTTTTCTCCTTCTACAAGGATTTGAAGTGTTAGATTTTGTAAGGTGTTCTATTCTCCTTTGGGTTGTCGATGCTTATCACAGTAGGATGAAGTGACACTTAGATGACATCTTATGTTGATGTCTTTGTGCCAGCTATATGAGGCATCCAAATTTTAGCTGTAATATTTCTCTCATTGAAAACTAGTAAGATGATATATTTCAATTAGATATTTTTACCTGCACATGAGCCTACTTGCTTCATTCCTGCAGATACATGCTTCTTCTCAAGAGTGATGCTAATAAGTGTTTGAGTGTTTGCTTCCTTACTGCCCTATAATTCTGCTATGATATAATCACTATTTGCTTGTTTAATTAAACTCTCTGAATTTCTGAGTTTAGAGAATTTCTGAAATTGTTTTGTGCTCATAGTTACTGGATTTGTTTGAATGTGAATTTATTAAACTCCCTGAATTAAGTGTGTTTCTTTTTTACTTTTATATGTTAAAAAACCTTATTACCTTTCTTGTAGGACTTTGAACATTAAAAGGATGTCGACACCCCTAAATAATGTTGATGGTACCCAGTCTGGTTCTTCATCAGGCTATAAGCGCAAGGGAACACCAAACAAGAGATGGACTCCAGAGATGGATAGCGTGTTGATCCCGTTTCTTGTTGAGATGGTGAAGGCAGGCCTGAAGGTTGACAAGTCCTTCAAGCGACAAGCCTTCGTTGAAGCTGCAAAAGTTGTCAACAATAGGTTTCCATTGGCCAATGTCAATGCCGATAATGTGGAAAACCGGTTGCGGTCACTGACGATAAGATATCAAGAAATTAAGAAGATCATGAATCTGAGTGGCGTTGGGTGGAACGATTAAAAAAAAATGCTGGTGCTCGAGGATGAAACCTACCGGGCATTTGTAGAGGTATTTAACATTTGTTGTTTATTTAATCATGGAAGTTTTTTTTTTTTATTTTTTTTTGTTTTCTTATCTATGAACATCTCTTTGTAGGGGCATCCCAAAGCGAAGGATTATTTGAACAAGCCAATACCATTGCTTGATGAGCTGCGATTGGTTTGTGGTGATGATCACGCGACGGGTGAATTTGCGCGGACTATCTTCCATCCATTTGGTGTCCCGGACCCAGTATTGGAAACACAACCTGAAGGAGTTGATACCATGGAATCAGATCCTTTAGATGAAAATGAGCAACAAGAACAACCAAGGTCCTCTACAAGCAACCGCAACAATAGGCCTCCTCGGGCATCAAGGACCAACAATGAGGATACTATAATGAACGACATTTCTCAGAGCATTGGTCAAATGGCTGGTTCACTGAAGGCTTTGAAGAAGAAGAATTGGAAGGAAAAATTGACTGAAGCTTTAGATACCTTGCGGAGGCTCTGATGCTCGAGGACATGAATACTTTGTATGTAACTCTGCGCGCTGATAGGCGTCTTGCTGAGGACTTCTACATGAGGACGCAAAGTCTCCGTGAATTTTTTGTCGATGAGTTTCTTGCTGAGAGAAGGGCGTCTAGGCCTTGAGAAATGCATGGAGTGGGTGATGGAGTTCTTGTTTTCATTGAGTTGTTTTCATGGTTTGCATGGACATGGTTTGTTGCAGACATGTGTGTGACTTTGTTTTTATTTGTTGTATGGACTTGAGAATGGATTTGAGAAATGTTTGTTGCAGACATGTGTGTGACTTGAAAAATTTCATCAGTTATTTTGCATGCCTTTGGGTTCTACTGGCAGGCTACTTTCTCTTGTATAAAGATTGCTTCCAGGCTATCTTGTTGTGATGGATGGAATTGTCAGCAAATTGCTTGTATTGTTGCAGGTGTGATTATTACTTTTCATTTGCAAAGTGCTTTATTATGTGTGTGTGGATTGAGGGATTGTTTTCCTTTGTTTGGTTGGATGATGAAAATAGGTTGGATTACTGAATGGAAATTTTTTTGTTATGAGCTTTTTCTTCTCATCCTTATGGAATTTGTTTTCTTTTTTACTGGACATTGTTGTTGTGTAGTTGTCATTTTTGTAAGGTCTTATTAGACTGTGATAGCTAGCTTGTATGTGGTTATACTACTTTTTATCTATATAAGATCTCAAGTGCTTTAGATTAGGTGGAACACAGAGATATTATCTTTCCAATAGGGGGACATATTGATATAATCATGTTTTTAGGTATGTATATACATATTCCAACATCGGTCTTGTGTTTGATATTCTTTTGCTTGTTATTTCCAGGCTATTAATTAATTTATTTTTCAATGATTGAATAGATTACAAGAGTGAAGTTGAACTCAAGGATATTAAAAGGCCTAAACAAATGGGATATTAATAATGTTATTAAATGTGATATCTCTGTTTTCAAATAAAATAAAATTTGAAACAAAATATTTCTTAGTGTACACTCAAATTATACTCATCAATTATGAAATAATTAAAAAGAAATGTCCTCCAAAAATTTAGGTGATTTCTGACTTCCCCCACTTTCGTGGATATGAACACACTACGGAAGCGTCTACCGAAGTGATCTCACTTCCGGTGAAATGAACACAAAAAGTGGGGGAAGTGCCCACTTCGGTGCCCCATCACTTCCGGGCAAATGGACACAAAAAGTAATACTTACCCCACTTTTGTTGACATCGGAGGAAGTGGGACTTCCGCCCACTTTTGACTTCCGGACACTTACGGGCAAGTGAACGCCCCCGAAGCTGGATGAGTTACATGAGTGATTGTGGAGGTCTTATTAGGGATAACTTGCAGAAAAATTATGAAGAGGCCTATTGACATAGGATTGTTGTAGATGCATGTCAACAGTCAACAGTCAACAGTCAACAGTCAACAGAAGGTAGGGTCCTTCCAGTAGTTGGAATTCGTCAAGAATGGGAGGGAGCATAATATCATTGCTAATATATTGGCAGAGAGGGCAAAGGGGTTCAGGATCGCCCTTGCATTCAGTGAGGAAGATGGTTTTTGAAATTGGTTTGTCAAGGCAGTTAGAAATGTTATGTAAACTATTCTTTAGGTTTTTGGTTGTCCTGTGAAACTCATCCAAGAAAATGAAATATGATGATGTGGATATTGCTTATCTTTGGTTCTTGGCATTGCATCAGGAGATGATAGAGAATTATGGTATTGATCCTATTTAATGCCATAGAATGTGTTCCTTAACCATTAGCTAGTAAATTATGTTATGATAAGAGAATTTATTAAATATTTTTGGGAAGGAAACACTGTACTGTACGATAGAGAAACACAATTTGGGTGTTCAGCAGAATAATTGAGCAATAGAAGCACTGGAATAAGGAGGGGAAGGCAATCACTGTATGGTTAGTGTAGAGAATTTATGAGCAATTATGAGTGGCTTCCACAATAACAGAGCAAAGGAAGTTCTAAGGTATGGAAAGGCAATCAATGAAGGTCAAGGTACGTCTCCTCATCCACTAGAACATCACCTGAACTGAAATGCAGAATTCTGGACAAACAAAACTAGGCTGACTTCCAAAATAATAGTGCAAGAGAAATACTAGAATCAAGTATGAGGAAACCATCACTTGAAATCAGGATGGACCTCTTCTTCCACTTGAGCAACATCACTGAACTGGAACTTCACCCCAGACCTCAATAGCCCATCAGTATCTACACTCTCCTCTTCTTCAGCACACACTTCCAAATAGTCACTCCATTTGGACTCTGTTTTAGCCATGTTTATCTTCTGGTATTTCTTAGGTACAGTATCACCTACAACAAAATACACAGATCATTAAAAGCAAATGTAATTGATAATTTCAGTTCACCATTTCTGCTCATTTTTAGAAAAATAAAAAAGTATGAGAATTATTTTCCTGTGTACAATATCCAGATATAAAGAATATAAGATGGATAATCACAAAAGAGACAAAATGCAAAATTTGTTAAAATTTTCTTTGATTTGTATTTTTAATCATTTTCCATTGATTTCTATTTAGTTTCCTCCCTCTAGCTACTTGCCCTCTCGCTAGCTCGAGACACGCCCATAGAAAAATCAGTTGTAAAATTTCAATAAAGGATTACCCTGGCAATGATCCGGTCGTCTCTTTGACGAAATAGGATGAAGTTGATCCCCACCGGCAGGTCCGCCGCGATCGCGAGGGCATTTCGGGAAGATCCTTTCAAATTTCTTCTGGGGCAATTCAGTAGTTATCTTCGGTTCGGATTCAAATCCTACCAAACAAATCACGGATCAATAAAAGCATGAGTGAGTGCTATTTAAGGAATGATGGAGGGTTATTCAGGGAACAATAATGAAAAATCTCACCGCCATCACCGTCACCATTCTTCTCCTCGCCTTCTTCTTCAAGATCTGGATCCAAATACTCCGTCCAATCCATCCTCTTCCTTCGATCGTCTTCGCCGCATGCCTCTTGGTCCGATCGGAGTAGCGGCAGGGTCCGATCGGGGACATCAGCGGGGTGGGGGATGCGGGACATGTTGAAGGATTGGACGAAGAGGCGCACGTCCTTGGCGAGGTGACTGCGGGCGTGGACGCGGCGAACCGACTGCCGCTCGTTGCACACAGCGCACACCCACTTGTTGCTGCTCTTCTTCTGCTGCTTGACCTGCTTCAATGACAAGCCATTTCCACAGAGAGGGTAAGCAATAGCTAGAGAAGGAGAAAAGATCTCTGGTGGAATGGTACCTGCATGGTCGAGCATTGGAAGCATTGCAAAGCGATGAACGAGATCGCCACCATGAGCTTGAGAAGGGGAAGGGGAGCTCAATTGTAATTCGAAACTGATCTCAGGCGGGCGTTTTGGCGCGCTGTCATGTGCTGGATGGAATTTTTCGCCGATCACTCTCTTGAGAAGTTTTAAATTGATCCTCTGGGTCTGTTCCACTATTTTAAATTACCAATAACTCCTTGACATAAAAGGGGTAATTACAAAAAGCAAATTTGTCATAGGGGCAAACCCGTGCATTATCTTTTGAGAAGGTCCACAGATATTTTCATTTATCCAAAAAAACCCTCACTTTTTCCACATCCCCAAATGGTCCCTCTGTTTTTTTTTTTAACTTGGGCCATAAAGGCTCCCCTCACAAATCAATCAAAGACTTGACCATAGGTTCCGAGGAGTAAACTCACTCGATCACCCCTGACCCCTCATCATGGGTATACAAACTTAAGGAGTAAACTAGACTCAAGCTGCTCACCCCATTTACAGGGATGGGCACTCTCCCGAGACCTCTCGGAAGCATTTCCCAACGCACGAGATCCAAGGGTTTTACCGCTTGGCTATAAAGCCTTTGGTAATGTTCCCTCTTTTTTGAAAATATTTTTTATCAATCCCAAAGTACATCTACGGGTGTTAGTAGGCTCTGGAATTTACTTAACTGGCCTTGTGCTTTGAATTTCCAATTTAAGGGCACGCAATGTGGCTTGGGAATCACCCATGACTTCGATGGTGGGTTGTTGGCCTTCCAACGGTTCACTTCACTCTTCACTGCATCATAGCGCAGATTCACTTTCTTCACTCTTCAAGTTTTTTTTTACTCTTCACTGCATCTACTACTGACATTTCTTCCCTCATCATTGCACCTACTCAATTGGAAGTCGTCTTCTTCACAACCCATGAGAAAACCCTCTTCGACACCAGACTCAAGGTTCTTAGCGATAGTTCCACTCTTCCACCTAAGTAAGCCATCTTCCAACTGTTAAAGGTCCTTTTTATTGAGAATGTAGTTTGTATGATGTTGTGGTTGAAGGTCCTTTTTAGGATTTAGGGCACAATTTGGCTGGTGTTCATTTCTGAAATCCAGTCATTGTGGGATGTGTTCTGGTGTGTAAATGTATGGATTGCTCTTTCATTTTTGAACTCCGATTATGGTTGCAAATGAAGCTTGAAATGATATTTCATTTTCCTCTTTCATCTATTCAATACCTGCATTCAATCTAAATTTAGATTTTTATTCAAACTGTGTTTTGGAATAATGGGTTGACTGTCTTTCAATTCTATTCCATGAAATAATATTGTGTATGTCTTCATTTATTGGTGAGATTGGAAAAAAATGTTAACTGGTACAAGAAAAATGGACATGTATGGACATGTAAAATTGACCCATGAACACACCACTCATAATCATCTACATCACATACAATAGTGCATGGCCCTTATCATTCTTCAAAAAGTGAAAGTTAAAATTGTGCTTGATAACAAAGGTTTGTAACGCTTCCCTGAAATGTCCAGCATTCTGAAATCTGTGGTCGACTTCCTTGATTACCACTTCATTTGATTCTGAATGGTTCATTATAAATTGGAGTCTTCCACATATTTGTGATGATATCATTGGATCAGGGTTGACCGACATGCTCTGGAATTAGGTTTATGATGTTTGGGATAGTTAGTAGGAAGAATAAAAAACCTTTAAAAATGAATCAAAACCGTCAAAATAAACAGAAACCCCAAAAAATACACAGAGACATGAAATAACAAAGCACTATGATAATCATGGGTAAACATACATGCATAGACTTCCATATAAAAACAACATATTGTATGGTACAAAACTTCTTAAAGGTAATAAAAAAAAGAAGTTTTATTTATGAGGCCAGTAATAAGGCTAGTGATTAGGCTTTTGTTGTTACACCAATGTCCTCAATGATCATATCAATCACATTCTTCTTACATATATGATATATGTTGCATATCCGCAAGAAAATTCCCATCTGTGTTTCAATAGAACATATCGTTTTGTGATCATTTGAGATAACAAACTTCACTCTCATCGGGGAAATTTATGGTCTCCAACTTGACATATTTCCTCTAAGACAAATTGTCACGTAGACAACACGCTAAACTCTAGAACATGGCCTTCTTCTTTATATCTTGCAATAGTAAAAAAGGTCTACATTGGCAACTTGCAAGATTAGTAGGTTAGGTAATATAAGTACATGCAAGGTGGCTAGTATGAACTTTATAAACCCGAAAAAAAGGAGAAAGAAATAATCACAAAGATTTTGGGAGCTTACAAGAGAGAACTGAAGAATACACAAGAGAAGTTATATGTGAGAGAGATCTCTGAAGATATTAAGAAGCCAGGTATAAAATACGCAAAATTTATGAAGTTATTAAATCCCTAAATGTCCCCTAAATACCAAAGGGCTAGTAGCCTAGCGGTATATCACTCGGGTCACGTGCGTTGGGGCATTCTCTTGAGCAAGATCCCGGGATCGAATCCTTGGCCCCGTAAATGGGGTGAGCAAGCTTGAGTATACTTTACTCCTCGAGACTTGCACACGCATAGTGAGGGGTCAGGGGTGATCGAGTGAGTTTACCCCTCGTAGCCCATGGTCACGTCCCTGAGTGTCCCGTGAGTGGGGTTTTTTATGGCCTTAGTCAAAAAAAAAATGTCCCCTAATTATGTGGTTAGTCAATGGAATTCCCCAACCTTGATCGTTTAATCAGATTTTAATAAAAATGAGAATTTTAATTGGTTACTTGCATAATTAGGGTTAATCGATGCTGAGAAGGACCTTTTGGTAAATTCGGGAAGAGTTTGGACTTAAGTAAAAAGCTACCCTCTCACAGAGCAAGGACTTGCATGTAATTTGAAAATAGTTGAGGGTGTAAGTGCAAATGACCACGTGAGCCATGCATACACAAAACTACAACAGTCAGGATTAAAGAATCAGTTGAGTGCTGATTGTGAGGCAAGGAGATGGAGACACATGGAGCAGCCATCCATCGTCCATCTAGGGATTGATTTAAGTTCGAGGCACGAACTTACATCTAGACCATTCATCTATTCTCATTATCCAAGAATAGATCCAAGCCATCCATCTCAGAAGGTGGATTAAGTTTGAGGCAAGAACTTGAATCCAAGCCATATATCACCTCATCACAGAGATACTAATCCAACCGTCCATCTTGAGTAGTGGATTAAGTTTGAGGCAAGAATTTGAACCCAAGCCACAAATCACCTCATCATAGAGATACTAATCCAACCGTCCATCTGTGCCGTTGCTTGATCCGAGGCGAGATCATCTATGCGAGCTCTTTAAAAGGATGATGCATATCCAAACCCTAGCCACCGCTAGCGACCGAGAGCTCTTTAAAAGGGCGACGCCTCTCCAAACCCTAGCTACTACTACCGACCGAGAGTTCTCCAAACCCTAGCTACTACAGCGATCGAGAGCTCTGCCTCTCCCTTTGAGAGCTCCACCGTCTTCCATGCACCTCTGACGACCGGAACTGAAGTAGGAGGATGACGTTGAGGGATCACATCTCTGGAACCTCACTACCTGAGCTCCATGACCAGATATTTTCAGGTGAGCTTCTGGCCCTCTTGTGATTTTGTTAGACTCTGCAAGTCAGAGAGGTTTAAAATTACTTTTAAGCATGAAATTGATCCATTAGATACCTGGAATTTCATTACTGGCTGCCAGATTTCGAAAGACATTTGGATCCATTATATACCTCCGATCGGGGTGTATAATATACCATTAGAAAGAGTAGGAAAAGATATTTCTAATGAATCCTAGATCAGCCAAATTAGGCTTCTAGATTGAAAGATATGCATAGTTCTCTCTGACTGCGCAAAACTATCAGAATTCTTTACTTATATAAATAGTAATTTTGGCATTTTTCCAAATGGCTCGAAACTCGATTCCGATCACCCCGATAGTTTGGGGATATGTTTAAACTAGGGAAAATAGTGTGGGAATGGGCCCGAATTCATCTATTATAAAATTAGAAAGCCGACATTTAGGTAGATTCATTATTAGGGTCCTTAATACGTGTAATACAATTCTTTTGTTATGAATTGTTGTGTGATGGTTGAGTATTATATATAGGACATAAAGCGTGGTGCTGCGTCAGGGAAGGATACGAACTAACCGAATAGATCTTGATACAGCTAAGTGATTCTGCCTAGTGTCCCCCACTCATTGGTTGAGTGTTTCTTAGTTTGTTGATACTATGTCATTGCTTATTTCCTTGATACTCTTGATTATTTCTTCATTGATTGTATGCACATACTTGTTTCTTGACTAATTGGATTATTGTTTCCATGATTGCGTATGTGCATTGGTTTGTCGGATGTTGGCATCCGTTATGTATGTTCATGTTTGTTGAATATACATACCCGCGGTTGATCGGCAAGTGGCCGTGGAGACACGTGAGCCTGTGCTCCGTTCGGGTAGGTATCTGCCAACTATTTGTTCTTGTGGATTCTTCCGCCTGGTGAATGGAGTAAGGCTCCGGTAGGGCGTTCAGGGTCGAGGACACCTTGACGTTTGGGTAATCTATACCAGGGGGAGGATACTTTGGTTGTCCAGCCCGTCAGTGGGACGATACGCTGACTGTGTTGACACGTACTAGAGGTGGCGCTACCGACTTCCGCTCGAGGGTCGAGATCGGCTGAGGTTGATCGCTGGCCGGGGGATGATCTTCGAGCCTTCTTTGGATCGCTCGTTCTGAGCTTGAGGTTGTAGTTAGGATAAGAGTCTCTACCATTGATAAATTCTTTGGGGTAGGTTTGAGACTCCTGATTGTTTGATGATATGGGGTGTGGTCCCCGCTTTAGTTGATTAATGTGATTTATTGGTTTGCTCTATTTGTTTATCCTGATATTCATTGCATGATTTCATTATACTTCCTGCAGGGGTACTTACTGAGCTTTCCTTTCGAAAGCTCATCCACTTGTGGACTCTTTTTCTTTCAAATCCTAAGAAGTAGCTGACTCGGACTCGGGAGCTATATGTAGGCTGGGAGACCACTTGCTAAGGTTTGCGAACCTCTTATTTATTTTGAGTGAGGATGAGACTTATAGGACCATGATAGGGCCTTTTATGTATTTGACCTTATAGGGTGTTGTACCTTTTTATTTCCTTCCGCTATGTAGACTCTGATATTATGACTATGCTTTATTATTATTCTATTTGCATATTTGTTGTTGCTTTATGATTACCTTAGTCTTGTATCCGAGTAGGGCTCGTCTCTACTTAGGTACCGCCGGTCTGTTGCGTGCCCGAGGCCCGGGATTTGGGGTTGGGGCATGACACCAGGTAAACAAGAGATGTGCATAAGAAAGGATTGAAAATGTTGAAGGAGCAGGGAAGCAAAAGGATGATGATAAACTATTTAGTTAAATAAAATAAGCAAGATAGCAAAAAGAATAAGATGGATGTTCAACTGAAGAAGCACAAGGAGAAGGGAAGCAAAAGGAATTTGATGGACCATTCAGCTGAAGAAGTAGGAGCAAGGGAGCAAAAGGAAATATAGATGTTCAACTGTGGGAAGTAAAAGGAACATGGGAGCAAAAGTTCAGAGATGAGTATCAAACGAGCATCTTCACTCCCATTAAGGTAGTGTTTGGTTAGCTGTGTGTAACTCCTCACACAGGGATGGGTAAGTCCCCATACAAAATTTTTGTTTGGTTGGGTTATTTTTTTTGGATATGTAAGTGCTCATACAAAAATTGTGTACGAGCACTTACAACAAAATTGGCTGGATGGGGAGTTACACCCACTCCTCATCCAAGCTTTTTAGAAAATGTGAAGAGTGGCACACCTTTTCATATAACATTTTTTTAAAATCATCATTTGTTTTATATATATATATATATATATATATATATATATATATATATAATATATTAAATTAAAATATCTTAATTTTGAATATTGTTAAATTAAAATAAATAAATAAATAAAATTTAAGTATTGTATATCAACTCTCACTTATGTTAAATTAAGT
Source organism: Dioscorea zingiberensis (assembly GCA_026586065.1). NCBI lineage: Eukaryota > Viridiplantae > Streptophyta > Magnoliopsida > Dioscoreales > Dioscoreaceae > Dioscorea > Dioscorea zingiberensis. Next base: position 41,376,941 of record CM048818.1, read on the forward strand.
TTGAATAATTTTTTAAATAAATAATATTTCAGGTTTTTCTATTTTCCTAACAAATGAGTTGATATATATTTATACTCAAATTTTATTTATTTATTTGTTTTTTTTGAAAAGAATTGTATATCCTCATATATGTTAAATTAAAAAAATTATATTTGGTTTTATTTGAAAATAATATTATATATTAAATTAAAATATATTATTAAATTAATATAAATATTTTAAATTTAAATACAACATTTACATCAATTAATTTTTTTTAAAAGATTTAAAATTATCTATTCATTAGTTTTTATTAAAAAAATTTAAATATCTTTAATTTTCTAACAAGGTAACCCTCACCACTACAATAAAGGTAACTATATCCCTAATTAAATCCATCTTTTATTACGACTCAAACACAAAATGCCAGACTTCCACTTACATCCATTACTTTTTAAATAACCAACCAAACATACAAGTGTAAGTCTCCTTACTGTAACTCCTCATGCATGTAACTCTCCATCCGTGGGTGAAGAGTTACAAACAACCAAACGCTACCTAACTGTGACAAGACTGGAAATTTTTCTTCCAAAAACTCAGGGCCAATTAAATGTGGTATTTTTTTTGAAAAGGGATATCATCTTTGTATTGGGAGGGACTAATTGGAAAACTTTTGGATAAGGAGGGATTGAAAAGAAAGATAAAATATCATAATGATTAATTGCATATGCAAATATGTCGGAACTAAAAAATTAATTTTTCCTTACTTTTTCTATCTATATTTCTGTTATAATAGAAATGGAAATGTATATATGGAAAATTAGCACCCGGTCTCATATACAGGGGCGGATCTTTAATTTGTAGAACCCCCAAATATTAAAAAAAAAAATATTTATTATGTATATTATGTATATATTTATATTTAAAATGTTTAAATTGGTCCCCTTAATTCAAAAACAAACCTTAGCTCAGTTGGTAGAACAAAGGACTGTCCGTCAGCTAAATCCTTGGGTCGCTGGATTGAGTCTGATAGGTTGGAATTTCCTTTTAAATTTTGTTCTCATTTTTATTACAGCATTACATCTATAATATTATTTTTTATACTATTTAATTTAATACTATTAATTTCCATTAAAACATATCATATTTATTATTATTCCTCTGATAATTTTGTTTTACAATAACCAAAGCATAACAAAACAAAGTAATATCTTCTCCGAATTCCATTCTCACTGAAGATCAATTGAACAACCGTCTCAGAGAATCTCCATCATATTTTATTGTAACTTTTTTTTTTGAATTTTTTTTGAAAATATGCAAAAACCATAATTTATTAATATATTAAAAGAGTTTTACATAAGATGCCTTGTTACATGATCATTACAAATAGTTGGGAAAACAATAATTTAGTATATAAACTGATACTCATATAGGTACCAAATTTATATTTTTTATTATTTTTATTGATAATTTAAATGTTTACTTATTTTTTAAATTATTTATAATTTTTTTTGTATCTGATATATTTTCATAATCTATTTCATAAATAATAATTATTTATATCTAAGTAACAAACAAATGATATGCGTCTAATAACAAAACATGTCATTTTATATAATTATGAAAAATTTCAATTGGTCAAATAAAAATATAATAATTGTTTGTAAAATCATAGATTTTACAATAAAATTTGGTCTATGGGGTGATAAATAAAATAAAATTAAAGATGGGTTTTGCAATGTTAAGAGAACACCGCTCATAATTTTAAGTATATTAATTTTTTTGTCCGTTTATTTAATATATAGTTTTATAAGATTTTTATTATTTATCGTTGAATTTTTCGACACCCCCAAGACTTAATGTCAAGATTTGCCTTTTATCATATATTAAAAAAACCAAAATTGATATATTGATATATTTTCAGAAAACATTTTACAGAGTTGTATTTGCAAATAAGGTAGGACTCCATATTGAAAAATCAAACGGAATAATTCAGCCAAAGATTTTGTTTGAAGCCAATTATGCATTGAACCGTGGTTAAACTTTATGCTGACAAAAACAAAATGATTAAATGTTTTCCATTGTTTTGGTTTAAGTTGGTATTTCATGTTCGGTTAACCAATCTATGCCCACAACCTGGCTATATCCTTGGACAGAAATATGAAAATTAAAAAATCAAATTCTTTTGAGACAACAATTTGAAAGAAAGATATTTTCCACTATAGAAGCCTTAATTTAGAACATTTCACTGAACTTGATGAGATAATTATCTGCGTTTACATGAGGTTTTAGGAAGGTATATGTGAAAATTACACTGGAATTATTTAAAATAATTCTTCTGAAAGTCTGAGCGACACTCCAATGCCATTCATGACAGTGATGAAAATATTTGTATAACAAACCAACTATTTATCAAATCATGCCAGGGACGAGGTTATAATGATTTGTCAACATTTATCATAAAAATAAGCTTGTATAACAAACGGAAATATTTTATATATTAGTTAAACCCAGCATTCTGAAAGCTGGACAAAAAATTACATCTAATGCACGTATACCATATAAATAGCAGATGACCAACGTTCTGAATCATTCAGCGAAAAAAAAACAAGGCATATTTCTTAGACTTGTAAAAACAAAAGAAAACCAAAAAAGAAAGATCACTAGCATGGAGACGGTATCAAGATCCTGTAGTTTCATTTTCTTTCAGATTGTGTTTGTTTCAGTTAGTGCATGCTCAGCATGGTGAAGATTTAGGATGTAATTCCGGGGTCTGGCTTGGGGATGACAGCAACCGAGGGCTCCGCCTCCCAGCTCAGTTTCGAGACGAATTCATCATGCTGTGGCGTATACTCCTACAAGATGTAGGAATGACTATGAGTGATAAATTCTTAAACATAGCAAAATGTTGACCATCTCACAGAATGTTTTCTGTTTTTTTTTTGTACTAAATACCCACCATGTAGTTTGCATATTTCTGCTTACAATCAATGCCATTATTATTATTATTATTATTATTATTATTATTATTATGATAATAATAATAATAATGGAAGGATGCCACAGGTATAATTTGAACCTTCCACCTCTCCTTGTGACTAACCAACTTTCCTTCTGAAAATTGGTTATCAATACCATTATTTTAAAAACCATTGCCAGCTAAAACAGCATTGTCTAAATGGTCGATTTCAATCATCATAGTTGGTAAAAAAGAGCTACAGCTAAAGGATACAGAAAGGGTTTTTTTTTTTTTTTTTTTTCTAGGTGAGAACTCTGATCACTTTCAGCTCTTTATTACCAACTATGATGATTGAAATTGACCTTTTAGACAATGCCGTTTTAGATGCTAAATTTTACAGCTAAAGGATACAGAAAGGGTTTTTTCAAATACCCTATGATGCCCTACTTTTTGTGCAAGTTTAGGTGGAGTGGAGTTGAAGATGAAGATGACTTCCACTCCCGAGCCATCAGTGAGAAATCACACTGGAAAAGTGAAGTTGAAGATGACTATAGGATTGAAGGGGTTGTATGGCTGCTGTCTGCTAGAGTAGAAGATATCAGGTGATCTCATTTCTATTGGAATAGGTAGGGAGGAATATGTGGTTATCTAGAATTTGAACGGTTCTTTGTGAAACACAAATATTTTCCCAAGGCATTTGAAAAACATTGTTAGAAGACTGATGAATACTTAAACATAAAATGGCAATATTGAAGTTTGTTAAAGAGCAGGACTTCTTATGTTGCAATTCTTTAATAATGTGATGCATACCTCCAATTTTCTGACCAGTTCCTTGGCAGATGGAGAGGAGACAATAATACGCCTAGCTGCCTGGGAAATGAACCCTTCATCAACAGCCACATCAATGAATGAAAGCAGTGAGTTGTAATAGCCATTGACATTCAGAAGTCCAACCTGTCAAGTGGTAGAACAAATTGCTTTATTAAGTAAGTTGCAAATGATTAATAAATCTGATAACAGGCATCAAGAGTCAGAGACACGGGAGTTTTAGGGTGGTATCTCTTCTCAAACCAGATCTACGCATCAATTTCCTATTTTATAAAAAATTGGCTTACTATTGCATGTCATGCTATCTGATGCCCCAAGAAAAAAATAAAAAACAATTGAATATCCCAGACAGAAGCAAATAAGTACCACAAACATAACATAACATGAGTTTGGCTGTTTTCTCGTTCCTTTCAAGAAACAGAATTTACTTTTAAGCACTGTTGAAAGCAATTCAACTGAAAGTGCCAACTGATGAAGAGTCCTACAAATGAAAAAGTAACTCTGAAATGGAGAAGATAAAACTTTGATAGGTTTTGAATTTTCTCAAAGAAAAATAAGCATCAGAACCAACCTGCAGTTCAGGTGCTTCAAGTTGTCAGACATAAGTTGAAAAATTTCTAATTCTGCTATGTTAATTATTGAAAAATATATACCCTGTTTAATAATTTACTCAAGCAGTTAATGTCTCTCGGGATTTTAAATGTCTACCCAATATAACTCTGACATCTCCGTGTGCCATCCAAATAATGAGATTTGAACAGTTCATGTCTAAATGCTTGTTGTGGTCCTAGATAGTTGGTAGTTTCTTATTAAATAAGGGAGCTCTCAGCCAGCAATGAGTTGGTTGTTCCTTGTATATCAAAATGCAAAGTTTTAACCAGAAATTTAAGCGCATCAGTTATAACCTCACTAGCTACGTCATTACCCAAACAATGAAGACACGTGAAACAGAGATTAACTAATCTGACATGGTTATAAGCTCACTAGCAATTGACTCCAATTGTTTATTATCTTAAAGTAGCAAAAACATGACACACACATCATTCTAGATAAAAGAAAAGACCAATAGCCAAACACGGTTTTGACTAATACCATCTCACATTAAAATAGTTATAGAGTTGATATTGTGAAACATGGACAAGCAACCAGCCTTATTGTCAAATTCTTTCAACCAATCAAAGGTACTCCTTTTAACATAATATTAGCAGCACAATAGATAAAACACTGATACAAGTAATGCCAGGAAAAGTTAAAATAGAGAGAGAATAATATGAGTTCAAATTGTTTATTGCTACCACTGCACTATAGATAAAAGACTGAAACAAGTAATGCCAGGAAAAGTTAAAATAGAGATAGAATAAAATGAGTTTGAATTGTTTATTGCTACCAATGGACAGAGAAAAAAGGGCCTGTTTGTGGGAGGTAGGAAAGCAATACCTCCCAATTTCTGGTGTATTGGAATATTCCATATTTCCATTAGTGATAGGAATGAAGGGTAAAAGGCACATCAAAGGAACAAAATAATGATAGAACACATAGCATCATATTAGCTTCGAAAGAAATTCAAGACAGCAAGTCTTGTAAAGAGAAAAATTCATATTGAATTAAAGCAAACAAGGGGCATCATCGACTTACTGGCTTGTTGTGGATACCAAGCTGAGCCCAAGTGATGACCTCAAGCAGCTCTTCAAGGGTCCCATATCCACCTGATACATCATACATGTGTCATAATTGGAAGGAATGTTAAATGCCATCCTACTTAGAAATGGAAGCCACCCATTTTGCATGAAAGAGTGCTCACCTGGTAAAGCAATAAAAGCATCAGCAAGACGAGCCATCAATGCTTTCCTCTCATGCATATCTGACACGGTTCTGACTTCACCAATAGTCTCCCCAGTTAGCTGTGAATAAATTGCATTAAGATTTCTGTCATGCATATCTGACAAGGCATGATCTTAACACAGTTCCATGCAACTGCTAACAAGAAATGGTCATTCAAACAACAATAGTTGTTCTTGCTTAAAGATAGACTTGATACCACTACAACTAAATGACTAGCCAATTTGTAACATGATTATACATGGGAAAACTTCAAGGGAGGGGTAGATGAAAATCATGATTGTTTCTTGGGTTATCCCTCAGAAATATTTTCCGGTTGTCATATAACACAGGTTGTATTGGGAGATTTTATTTCATAAATCATGATATTCTAGGAGCAAACATAGATAAATGCAATTTAATAATAACCCTCTTCAGCTTAAAATAGCAGAGAACTTAATGTGCTACCTCATCAAGGTTTGAATATATGACTGTTTCAATAATGTAAAATAACATGAGTATACTAAAGTGGAAATAAAATGTGAAATGAAGAAAATGAGTTTCTACTCTATATGGTTTTGCCTTCTAATGATCCCCAAATCTGATCAGGAGGTCAGAACATTAAAGACATGTTGATTATATTTCTCTGCATTGTTCATCCATTGGAACACATATTGCAATGTGATGCCCTTGGATAAAGCCTTAAAGAAAACGAATTGGATGATACAAAGAAATTCATATGATTCTCATGGGTTACAGTTCAAGAATGATATTTAAAATTTGGATTCAAATCAGAGACCTCATGGTTTTTATCTCTTTTACCTTGGGTACCTAGATAAAAGGAGTTTCAAGATCTCTCATGGATGGTAGACTTTGTACAAACATAATTCACTTTTGTGAAGAATATTTTATAGTGTTGCGCAATTTTAAAGTGGAAGAGATAGAAAAAGGGCATTCTCAGGGCTTAAACTTTAAGGCCACAGTATCAATTGAGTGGTTGCATCAGGTGGCTTCTAAAGCAATAAACCAAACAGATAAGTTTACAATATAAAGTAGCAAGATAAGGAAAAAAACAGTCAAAAAGGGGGAAGTTTTGGGTTCCCTCAATCAAGACAAGTAAAACACAAAATCATCGAACAAAGAGAATCTAAGGCTGATTTTATCTCAAACTCACCTCTCTCGGCATCAAAGACTTTGGAATAACCCTGCCAAACAACAAGAAAACACACATTAGCTCCAACATTGAGGTTGCCAACTTAAAAAGCAAATAAACTAATGGGGAAATCCAGAAAGAAATGGAATTCTCTTGTGAAGTATTAATAAATAAATTTCCAGAAAATAAAAGCCAAGTACATAAGTCATGCATTAGCCTGGTTTCAGAGTAAGTTAATAGTTTTAAAATAGGTATCCAATTGCCAACAAGAAACTTTACAGGGCATCAAGATCTACCTAATCTAAGCATATGACAGAACTTCAGTCAAAGCAGAAAGCACAGAAACTCAAAACAGATAAAATATAGATTTTTGGGTTTCCCATGTTACCACCAAAAAATACAACCCAATTGAAGAATAACACAAAAACCTATCACTTATTTACATTAGCTAAAAGGAATAGCAGGTCTTCAGTCACAGAAAGCTTAAAAAATAAGCCAGAAAAGGAATCTTCAGACTTGCAGTCCTTTCGAGCTTAAGATCAGAAGAACAGGCTCATTACGAAGCATGCAGTAAGATTACAGAGAGAAAACGAGCAGAGTTTAGAAATAACCGACCCTAAGACATGGCGCCCCCCATCATGAACTGCTTGAGAAACAAGACCCATCAAGCCAATGCTACCACCACCATACACCAAATCAATATTTCTCTCCACCTGCATATTAAACAAAATTATTTCATGGAATAGGATGAAATGAATGCTTTTGATTGATTTTAAATTTAAAATCATATAAAGCATTCCAGATAACAATTTGGCAGAGATCATGCAAGAAGGCTGCTCAACAGCCAGGCCAACGACAGCTTGCAGCCCCTCATGCCAACAAGCTCAGCATCAGCACACACCTAAACTCAGTTAAAAATCAAGTGGTTCTAACAAAAAGAAGACAAAGAGAGTGGGGAAAGCTCGGTTCCCTAGCATTATGCATGCATTAAGTGCAGTAACATCTAAAACCCCATCATAAAAAAACTATGAGAAAATAGGGATTTCCAGGAAAAATTAAAAAGAAGAGTCAAACAAAAAGCTTGAACTGGAGAAATTTCTCAGTTCTATTCATGTATCAAATGGTGTAATACCAAAATATTTTTAATACATAACAAAAATATATGAAGAGTGAACAACTTTCCTCCATCAACAGATAGATAGATAAAAAACAAAAACTCAACATTTTTCATGCACCAAGTGCAGCGATAAGAAAACAGTTAATATGACCCAAACCCAAGTTCCCAAGTTTCTTCCATGGATGAACTGATGAACGGAGGAATTTCCGGTCTCATATCAAGACAAATGGATTGAAAACCTTAACAAAATCTCACCTTTTGACGCACCAAATGCAATCCAGAAGAAGAAAACCTTACAAATAAAAATAAAGGGACTAATACCATCCACAACCACAGGTTACATTAAAAATGAGACCTTTCCCCCCTCCGAAACCAGAAAAAACTAAACTACGTTTTATCTGCATAAAAAGAAGAAAACAAAAAGCGACGCCCATATCTTTTGCTTCTTCATCAAAACAAAAACAAGAGAAATAGAAGCATAACAACAAGAGACAAACAAAGAAGAAGAGAAGTTAAATACCAGTTCTTTGCCAAGGTCCACAGCAGCTTCCTGGTAGCTGGGCTTCCTCCCAGGGCTGCTGCCACAGAAGACGCAGATCCTGCGGAAACGAGACCTCTTCTTCTCCTCCATCACCTTGTGCACGACGCCCACCTCCTTCTCTTCCTCCATTTTAATATCCATCTCTCCCACTCTCTCGCTCTCTCGCTCTCTTCCCACCAACCTCTACTCCTACTTATATATATATATATAAAAACATAGAACTTGTGAAGGAGGGAGATGAGAGTTATTAGAAAGGAGGGTATTTATTTGCGCTTTGTAGACGCAAGGGCGTCAACTGCTCCGCTATTAATTAAACCATTTTTGTGTTTCTATCGACTTTTATAGCCCCTTCCAAGTTTCTTGTTTTTTAGGGTTTCTGGGTCAATTCTAAGATACCGTGGATACTATTTCCACGGTATTTCTACAGTATTTTTTTCCTTTTTTTTTTGGGATAGATTCTGGGATGTTGTTTTTATAGATTCTAATATTTAGTTTTTAGGTTTGAATTGGGTTCACAGCCGCCATTTTATGAACAGTGCCAAACAATAACTACGGACCCAGTGCATAAAACTTGAAACCCAACAACAATAAGTGGTATGAAACCGTGAGTACTAACTCATGGTACCACTGCAGAACACACCAGGTTTCAGAGTTTTATATATATATATATATATATATATATATATATATATATGATTTTTTTTTTGCATGTATACCCCTTGAAATAACTAAAATCTTAAAATTACCTCTCTGCAAAATTTTAATACTCATCACTAATTACACTACAATACAGTAAAAAAAATCGATTATTAAACTATAATAAATGTGGTATTTCTTAAAGTGGAAAAGTTATATTCACAAACAAAAGCATATATATATTAGTGATGGATCTGGAAATATAAATAAAATCTGAGATAAAAGGAAAAAAAAATTGGATTAGTAATTGGTATATATGAGATGACATGCATGGCAATTGGATGCAAATATATATATATATATATATATATATATATATATATATATATATATATATTATCAAAGTGGGAAAAGATTGCAGTCAATCGAAATAACTAATAAACAAGAGCTGCTATGGTATGTAATTATGTATAATGTATGTTTTTAAATTGCAAACGGGTCGGATTCGGGTCCAACTTTTCACTTTTCAAAGATCCGAATTCTTTTATTTATTATTATCCAATAATCTTAATTAGACCGGCGGTTCACTTGTCTGATGATGATGAAATATATTATTTTAATTTTTAACTCAATTCATACGTCACAGTCACATACCAACTCAGATATTAAGTATACAACGGTCAATATACGTATTAAGATTTGAACTTTGAGCAGGTTCAAACCGTTGGTTCAACGGTTTTGAAATTCTAAAACCTGAACCGAACCTTGTATGAAGGTTCAGGTTCCGGTTTCATGACGGTTATGGTTTTTCCGGTTCCGGTTAGGTTTTTCCCGGTTCGATTTTGATTCGGTTCCACGGTTTCGGTTCAGAATGGCCACGTCTAATCTTAATTATTCGAATGATTTCCAACAACATGAAATATCATTTTAATTCACTTTATATATTTTTCACATGAATATATATATATATATATATATAGAAATGTTTTTCTTAAGATGTCAGCTTCAAAGTAGGTGCAGAAATTTGTTAGGAAGGGACGCACTTGAATTAATAAAACAAGTCATTTTGAAAGAGTATTATTGCCAGTTGTTCATTCTTGTTTCTTATTTTTCCTCCCTACCCAAAGTCTCAGTGAAAAGGATTAATAAATTCTTTTATATTCCTTTGTGATTATCTTACTATTTCCTTTTTCTTTTTTCTTTTTAACAACTTGATAAGAATGTAGATATTTATATATGGTACTTAAAAACTAATATTATTTATTACAATGTACCGCGTGTCCTGAGCACCGATAATTTGTAAGAGAGACAAGAGGGAAATTGATGGTCATCATCATCATTCATCAGCCAGCTAATTAATTCAACTATTCTCCACTAAATCACTAACTAAAAGCCAATACTTTAGTGCAAATCAACTTCAATAGTTTCTCCTAATTAATCATTAAGTTCAAATCCCTTTGTTGGCATGGCAGGGATTTAAACAACCATTACACGCAAGGCCACGTTGGCAGCATGACGGCAGGAAGCGGTCACCGCAGCGTCGGGATGAGTTCGCCGCAACGACTCGTCCTTTCACATCCCGCCGATCGACCGGTGATTCACGCTCTGATCCACTGGTGCCAAATATAAGCCGTCAGATCAATGTCCCCCGCGTGCTGTCAAGATAATTTAATGCACGTGTTGCAAAACGAGCCTCAAGCGTCACCTTTTGACTTGCCTGAAAACGTATCGATCGACACCGTCTGATAAACATCGGACGGTAGTATTACAAGTGTGGTAGAGGAGAGATTAATAATATAATAATAAGAGAGTAATAAGGGAGATGGGAAACGGGGAAGCCCAAGAAGAAGGAAAGCAGTCATTTCAGCATTTATTAAAGAAGAAGAGGAGAAGAGAGGAGAGGAGAGGACTAGGCCTCGTTTTCCCAGGCGTCATGAAGAGGATTTTGTAAATCTTCTTCTTAAATGTTCCAACATCCTGACCTATGATCTGATGTTACATTTCCAACTGTCGTAACGAACGACTCCTTTTGTTATGTATTATTTATTTTCATAATTAACAATTAGTTACAAACATCTCTCGACAGAGGTATTATTAAAATTTCTGTTTTTATATAAAAAAAAAAACACTAGGACTTGTTTGGTTGCAAAATAAAAAATTATCATATAATTTTTTTTTATACAAGAATTAAAGATGATTATCCTAGAAATTTTTATATATTTTATTCATACAAAATAAATTTTTGCTAGCATAATAAAAATTATTATAGAAATTCTTACATATTTTATTCCTACCTACTCATAAAGAATTTAAAAAATTTTATGGAAATATGCAAGATTCTAAGGTGGTTTCTAAAAAAAAAAGATTTTTTTTTTTAGGGTTTTGGCCGCTAGCATTGTTAGTCTTCGTAAAAATTCACGGGCATTGCTTCAATGACATCAATGGCAAATTCCTCATCCTCATCAATTCAAGGATCTCTACCAGAAGAGGGCAGGGTGTCGAGGGAGGGGTTGGGGCGCCCTGCGCGGGTGGGAAACGGTTGTTGTGGTGGTGGCGGTGGTCTCTTTCCTTAACGACATAGTGCTCAATCTCATCGTGAGAGGAAATTGAGGACTAGACGTAGGAGATGCCGAAGAAGGAGATGAGATAAAGGAAGGAAGAGACGAGGCAGACGAGGGCCAAGATCTCGTAGAGAGTCAGAGAGATCGGGAAGGGGATAAGAGAGGTGGAGAGAGAGATCGGGAAGAAAGGAGAAGAGGAATATTTTTATGCTTTAATGTATATGTTATGACATAATTTCATATCATCAAATAACCAACCCAAACACCCAATATAGCATAATACTCATAAAATATAAAATTATGGCATAATGTACGGATTTTGCCATAATTTTTGGCTATCCAAATAAGGCATTAGAAAAAAATATTTTTTAATCTTCAATATATTAATCTATACAGATAATAAACAAAAGGCCCCTCTAAATTTGATAAATCCACAAAAAGTCCATCAAAATTTTTTGTTTACCAAAACATCGCTCCTTTTTACATCATTGATTTCTAAATCCTTCCATTCACTAACAGGGTTATATTTGCCTAGATATGACGAAAATGCCCTCCAAAGCATGAATTAAAACAATGTGGTGACTGGCCACCAAGGCATGCATTAAAGCTATTTTTGGTCCCCGGAAACATGTCCATTGTTCATTTCCATCCTAAATTTCAAAAGTTGTTTAATACGATCCTTGTTTATTGCGTATTCTGTCACATTTGGTCCTTGACGCTGACATGACGCTAATGTGGCACTACTTAGTATACGAATGAAATACAAGGTATTTATTTGTTTTTTTCTTACTAGTGATAGTATTTCGATGACGTGGCGAGCCAACTGGACCGCTGACATGGCATATAGGTGTCATGTCATCACCTTAAGTTTTCTCTAGCTGACGTGCCATGCTGACATGGAATTAGCGGCCGCGTCAACTAGAGAAAACTTAAGGTGTTGATATAGAACCTACATGCCATGTTAGCAGTCAGCTGGCCAGCCACATCATCAAAATACAACCACTTGTAAAAGAAAAAAATAAATAAATACCCCATATTTCATTCGTATGCCACATCAGTACAACATCAGCGCCAAATCAGTGTCAATGACCAAATGTGATAGAATATGCAATACACAGGTGACGTATTTAACAGCTTTTGAAAATTTGGATGGAAATGAACATTGGACCTGTTTTCAGGAACCAAAAATGGTTTTAACTCTTTAAAATAATGTGGGTAAATAACTGTAAAATCCATGATTTTTTAGAAGGAAACGTGTTACAATTTTTTTTGAATGGATTATTAATTAAATTAAATCCCCTAGAGGATTAAACGGAGGAATTAATAGGGGAAAATTAAATGAAGAGTTTTTTTTTTAAAGAAAAACCTAATTAGGGTTTATTGGGAGTCAGAAGGACTTCCTGGAAATTTTTAAAACTCTTGAGGACTAAAGGATAATTGTTCTCTCTCTCAGTGATGGACCTATTTGTAACTTAAATAAAAGGAGGGATCTCTGGATAATTTTCAAGAGAAAACCCTTATACAATATAAGCAACGGCTGAGATTAGATTATCTCAGATCGTGACTGATCGCGAGGCGTTAGTACCGCCTCAGTGGATCCACGTGGAAAGCCAAGACTCGATCCATCTGATCGAGTGTAGGATCCAAGGCACCAAGGGGGAAGGAAATAAGAGTAGTCTCAAGATGCGGGTCAATCTAGACCCCTCATCTACGGATCAGTTTAAGTTTGAGGCGATGGATTAAAATCTGGCCGTCAAACCTATAAGTAATCTTGGCCGTCGATTTGGAAAGTGATAGATTCGAGGGATTAACGGTGGGATATCCACCGTTGATCTAAACAAGGAGATCTCAGCCGAAGATCAGCGCAGAATCCTCATCACGAGGCATGACGGTTACACCCTCAGCCGCCCGACAACGCCACAGTGCGCTCGGCCGTTACGAGCAGAAGAGACGGCCGTTACCGGCGGGGCGACCATGTGAACGTCTCCAGCGCTTCGTTTTCCCCGTCTTTATAAGTGGCAGCCTCTGCGTCATGCTGGGACAGAGAGGTTGTGAGCCAGTGAGGAGAAGAAACAACCCGCCGCCGGTGATCGGGAAGAGACTCCCGTCCTGTCTTCCGTCGTCCGACGGGTTCTCGGTTACCACTGTCATCCTCAGGCAGAAGAGGAGGCCAAGACAACGGGAGGGAAGGTGGTCGAGTGAGCGCGAGGTGCAGGCAAGCTTGCCGGAGAACTTCCAAGTGCTCGCCGGTCACCAAAAGACTCTCTGAAGGGGGGGTTGCTTGCCGTCCCCGATCAACCGGTAAGTTTCTTCTTCCTATTACGGTCATCAGAATAGAATTTTAGGCATAGGAACAATGACACAGGCTCGTCGGAATTGGTGTTGCGTCGGCCGGGATGGTGGAGTTCCAATGAAGGTGCTGGAGAGAGATCGCGTACTGCCGGATAAGAAGCCACGCTCAACGGGATTGTGGGCTCCCGTTCACGATTGCCCCGGTGAGCAGAGTGTACGCCGGCGACCTTCCCAGATTTCCGATGACGCTCGGTCGTGAGGAAGAAGGAGATAGTGAGGGAAAGAGAGGATATTTAAAAAAAATTAAATTAATTAATCAGTTAATTAATTTAGTAAGTGGTCTCTAAGATCCATTATTTTAATAAAAGAGTTAATCAAACTAATTACCTTGGTTCTAAATGGTTGATTAGTGATTAATTAACATTCAATAGGTTAGTTTTGATTAATTGTAAAAAAAAAAAATCAAGTGCCATAGTTTCGATTAAATGATTAATCAATTTGGGACCTAAGTTTTGATTAATCAAAGTAATTATAGTAGTGGGCTCAAGGGGCTTATTTAATGGGCCCAATTCGTCTAAGTAATTAGTCTTAGCCAAGCTAATCAGCTACGACTCGAAAGAAAAAAAAATATATATATATATTGTCAGGTGTAGACAATGAGCTAAAATGACCAAGTAGAGGGTTAAGGGTCAAATAAGGGATTCGAACCCACAACCCCCCAACTAGCTTAATCTAGCTCTAACCACTAAGCCATGAGAGGCCGCTGGTATAGCGCATGGCATTTTAAGTTAAATAGTGGTGGGTCAGGCCAAGTCTAAAGGGCTTACAAATCCATAAGAGAGGACCCAAATGGCCATATGCGGTTAGATTCAATCTAAGAGGCTTTAAAGTGGGACCAGGGAGGACAGTAGACTAAGTATAACTAATTAAGGTTCGTACTACGATAATACAAGTAAAGTTGACTAGTTGACCAAAGATTGACTATAGTTAACCAAAAAGGGAGATGAAAGTCAACTAGGAACTTGGAAATGTAGAAAATGGTTCGGTAACCAAGAAGATGAACTTTGAGACCCGTTAGTTGGGCTCAGGCCCACCGAAAACGAGAGTTATGCATGTGCATCTAGAAACCTAGGATTATATTAGAATATTGGCTCTAATAGTAACTCTGTCATCAAATATTCTCGAGGAGTCTTAGAGACACTTCGGGAGGAGACTAGGAAGGTTTCCAGTTTCTAGCAAAGGTAAGTACACTTGCCTAGAACCTACTCTTCGGAGTTTTCTTTGGACTTGCCGATATCTTGTTTATGCATATTTTATTGATTCCATACATGCTATCCATGCTTGTTTTCAATTCCTGTTGAGCATGTATGTAGTTTTCGGGATGTTGGTATCCCTGTTTGCTGTGGTCTACTGCCCGGACTCAGTGGAGCGTGGGGGCTCCGATAGGGAAATGTTCAAGGACAGGACCCCCTGGCATTTCAGCCTGCCGTGCCAGAGAGGCGATTCTCTGGTGGTCTTACCCGTCAGTGGGAATGATACGCTGACCGTGTTAACACGTATGAGAGGTGGTACTACCGAGTTACGACCGGAGGGTCGAACGACCAAAGGGTCGTGTTCACAGCGCGTAGCTGGGTTTGCTGGCCGGGAGTAACCTTGAGTTTTTCTTTGAAACTCATCACAGAGCTTGAGGGCTTCTGTTGTCAGGGGTCGTACCTTTGGGTTTGTTTGTGGTAGACTCCTAGGGTTGTGTTTTCTTGGGATTGTGATCCCTTTATTTGACATGTTGCTCTCTTATGTCTTTGCGACCCCGCGGGGGTACTTACTGAGCTTTCCATTCGAAAGCTCACGCATTTGTTCTTTTTGTCTCTTACAGATACCGAGGATTAGAGAGCGGTTGCTGAGGAGATCGAGTTAGGTGCCTTAGAGGTCTGGGAGTCTCCTTGCATTGCCATTTTATTTTGAGAGCTGATATTTTATAGGACCCGTATAGGGACCTGGATTTGTATAGGGCCTATGGACCCTTATAACTCTATGTTCTTTTGAACTTGAGTTTATTTTATATTATGGTTTGTTATCTGCTTATTCACATTTAGGCCTTGTATTCGAGTTGAGCTTGTCTCCTCTTGGGTATGGCCGGCCAGTTGACGTGCCCGAGGTCCCGGGATCCGGGTCAGGGCGTGACAATAACCTAAAATGTGATGAAAATGCCCTCCAAGGCACGCACCGGCGGCTGTAGCGGTTATAATCCGAGGAGGTGCGATGCAACCGCCTAGACAACCCCCTTTCCCTTCCAACCGGCTCATTTTCAAAACAGTAATCATGAACGCTCTTTAATTTCTCCAATTACTGCACTCCCATGATACCATCTGTGCCCTCCCGAAGTACTTGTGACTGTCGGTCTGTCGGAACTCTACTGTCATTTATTGCTCCCCGGAAATCAAGGCCATTTTCGAGAACCATAGAAAGTTGTGACCTAAGGTTAGGTATTAATGCACACTCGGGGACAGTGGATCGGGGTTTAGGGTACGCCTTGCTTTTTTTATACTTTTTCTGCTTGATTTTCGTGTTTTATATGCACTTGCAATGGAAGGTTTTACAAATTAGAGAGTGATTTTGGGTTGCTCATGATGTTGGGACTTCCTAGCATGAAATTTGGGGTTTAGGGTTCTTTTTTGTCTTTCTCATTTCGGGTGTTTCCAAAAGAGGATGGGTTTGTTATACTGTCCTTACGAATGATATCTACCAGTGTTTCCATTTATTCACAACGGTTTCCATTTAAGCATCATAGAATTCTTCGTAATGCTTCTCGCTTAATGCAAGTTACGGAAATATGACGACGGCCAACCTCGTCAACGGTAGGTGCTACTTGGTTTTGGTAGTAGAAACACTTGCTGAGTTAAAGGAGCATATAACTGGGAGGCACTGAGAAATTATCTAGAGGACATCCTTTACCTCATTAACGGAGATCGAATCTATTCTATAGGAGAGGAGTGTGCTCAATGCCCTCTTATAGAGATCAATGAGAGTACCCAAAAATTTATGATCGAAGAGAGTTTGCTACCCTTCAGACCCCAAGACGTTGTCTCATTCTTGGCCTCCGCTGCGAAGGGGATAAGGTGATTTTCCAGAAGCAAAAAAATAAAAAAGAAAAATCAACATTTGAAGACAAATATTGTCACGCCCCGACCCGGATCCCGGGACCTCGGGCACGTCAACAGACCGGCCGCACCCGAGTGGAGACAAGCCCCGCTCGGATACAAGGCCTAAGTAATAAGAGCAGATAACAAAAACAAATCCATAATAAATCAAAATAAAATCAGAGTCACAAAATAATCAAGTCTGGGTATACATGCCCTACGTATGTCGGGACAAGATGTCCTACAAAGCCTCACTCATCAACAAATAGAGAAATAGAAGAGGTCCTAAACCTCGTCAAGCCCGTCCCACATACTATCCCTCAAAGCCACACCTCCTGCTCCTGAGGATCTGAAAAGGAGGGAAAAACAAAGGAGTGAGCTTTCGAAAGGAAAGCTCAGTAAGCACCCTGCAAGGAACACAAAGAGTAAGATATGCACAGACATATCACAAATGAAGTCAACAAACAGTGGGACCAACGTCCCGTATCCTGGAATCCTAGGGGTCTACCACAACGACAAAGTCAACGGTAAGACCCCTATCCTATCTGTGTCCTTATAAAAGATCATCCCCCGGTCAGTACCATCCCATAGCCTCAGCTGTCGATGACAGATCCGTCGCCCACGGTAGCGCCACCTCTCTCTCATGTCGACATGGTCAGTGATCGCCCCATTGACTGGCAGGGACAGCCAGGGTATCATCCCCCTAGCCAGGAATGCCAGAACGTCAGGGTGTCCCGTCCCCAACGCTCTTGCAAAATCCGGAGCTCACCTGCTCCACTGAATCCGGGCGGAAGACAAACACAAGCTAGGGATGCAAACATCCCGAGAACAAGCAAACATACATGCACCAGAGTCCAACCAAATCATGAAACGACATGCATGTATCCCAAAACATAATCAAGTATGATAGAAAAAATCAAAAGCAAATCCAAGAAAACCCGAAACCGGGTGGGAATGAGGCAAGTGTACTTACCTCAACGAGTAAGCCCAATCGATAATCTCCCCTCTCTCCCGACGCAGCTCAGCACTCCAAGTCAACACCTGGAACCATAAATCCATTCTCAAACAACCATACAAGTATCTAAGTCTATTAAACATGTTCAACTTATAAATGGGCCTGGCCCACTTCCCACTTAACTCACTGTCCCGCCTATACTTCAGGACTCTAAACTCTCAGCATGAATCCAAATCAAGAAATCCATAAACATGATTCTTATCTGTAACAAGTCAAGCCTCAATCACTTCCTGATCCACAGTCAACCCACAGAAATGTCATCACTAATACCCTCTAATCCTTAATCAATCCATTCAAACACCACCAGACCTATCACTTTACTCAACTACCACTCAATCATTCACAGAGACCACCAATCCATCTTCATTCTTTCTAATAAACTCACTTGCTTGCATGGATAAATTCCATCCAACATGTCCACAAATTCTCTCCATGTTCCTCATACTGTCAATAATTTAAACAATATCACAAAAAAATAAACAACAACAATAACAACAACTGCATACAAATATAAAATCTTTTCTCAAGACATTAATTATATACCAAATGGGCAATAACATCACAATCACTCCCAGTCCTGAAGTTATGATACATCACTTCAAACAAAAGATGTTTATAAGTAATACTAACAAGAAACAAAAAACAAAATCAACGGTCAGACAATAATTGTCATATAAGCACCTTGCTGAGGTCTCACAATTAGAATCAAAGCTAATAGAAGAAATTGTTCATAAACCAACACAAACTAATAAAATAAAACAACCTATGCAAATGAATAAAATAACAAAGCATCACCTTTACAGGATTCAGAGGAATTTCCACTAATCTGAGGAGGTGTATTTGATTCTGAAGAATTCATAGTATTTGAATTCAATGGTTTCCCTTTGTTCCTCCCCTTGTTTGATTTCCCAGCCATATTTTAGTCCTAATGCTAATGCCAAAATCAACCAAAAAAATTACCCATTAGCATCACAAAAATCAAATAAATCCATCATAGAAATAATTAGCCATCACAGAAAAATGGTATAAAAATCTAACAATACCACCACATTAAACCAAGAAATCAAAATCTCAAATAAACAACTAAAAATATCCAAAAACAAACCCTCTACCTCACTTGTAAACGAACAGCTCCTCATCTCAGACAACAATTGAAAACCTTATTTATAAATCATATAACCAAAAGAAAAAAAACATTTCCGTGCCAAAGGATCGCCGGTAATGGGTAATTTGTAATACCAATTCAAGTACTAACCAAACATACAACATTTGCACCATAAGAAAACACATGAATGAAAAATAAAATAAAATTCTCGACGTACTCTTGCACAAAATTCAAGTGCTATTGGTTCAAAGATGCAGTACCCAAGAACCTGTAATTATAATAGAAAAATAATCCGATGTTAGTTTATCTGTTCTTGATGAAAAGCATTGAAAGCAACAACCACAATAGACTGAAAATGAAGGTAAGGATATGCACAACACTAGGGGCAACAATGATGGCTCAAAGCTACAAAAGAGAATAAGACTTACACTAAGCCTCTGCTGAATAATCTTGAGAATCTGAGCCTTCGAATATGCACAGAATCACAACGGTAGGCTTACCTGACACCAAAAATACAGGAACTCAATAATAGATGCCAATCTCATTTTCAGATGGTAAAACACTGAGGATACAGGCATTGTTCATATTAAACACATTCTTGCATCATTGTTGTTTTTCAAGCTATATATATGCTGCTTATTTTGCTGAAGAAATTGAACCAAAATTTGATCTTTTACAACAGAAATATAGAATTAAACCCAAATCTGTTCATTCAATTTGATAATTTGACGATGAACTATAGCTAAAACATTTGACAAATTAAATCAAAGTTATTGTCCTTTTGCATCAGAAATTCACAAACTTGAAAAGTAGAATTATTCTTATGTTCATAGGCTACTTACATCTGGTTTCGGTAGTAATGTAATCTGAGCATAGACCTCATCAGTCTCAGGCTCAGCCTATTACAACAAAGTTTTCGATAATCACAAAAAAAAACTAGCAATAACATAAAGTGAAATATACATACTGAATCAAATGTCCATACCTGCAATTAGGTGAAGCAAGGTGAAGAGTCCTGCCCTCAAACCACAGTTGTGAAGGATGGGCTCTATAAATGGGCACATAGATCTCTATATACACATCATATGCATAAAAAATATTAAGAGCAATCAGAAACACTAAATAATCACAATGAAAAAAATCACCAAACGATATTTGATTCGGATATTTACAACCTTGCCTTTGGTGCTAGCAACAAATAATTTAAATCCAAATTAACAAGAAATTTAAGGAAAAAAAAGAAACAAAATAGGGCAGCACCTTAAGATAGTCAAACAGGAGATCAAATTGGGCGTCCTTGTTGGTACCATCAAACAGGAGATCAAATTGGTCGCCCATGCACTTCATCAATTAAAACACTTCAAACAATGAAAAAAAACCTTCCGATCAGAGAGCAAACTCACAGAAAACATAGGCAATAAGATCAGCCATACTAACGATGCCAAGCTCACCAGCAACGAGCACCCGATCGACTGTATGTATCCACCCCAATCCCCAATCAAAACCATCACAATGGAGCACCCATTGACGTCATCTCAAGATCCTCGCCATGAGAGTGATGACGGTAATGGTGGCCTGAACCCTCGAGCTCCAGATCCTCCTTCTCAGCAACCTCCTCCAGCAGTCTACTCCATTGTCGGTGGTGATCATGGTCGTGATCATGGAGACCCAAATCAGTGGCGGGGGAGGAGAAGGGGCACGAGTGGGAGGAAGAAAGAGAAGAGGGTGGCGGCGAGGAAGAGAAGAGGGCGGTGGCACAGTAGCGCAGACCAATGCGAGAAGGACATGGTAGTTAGGTTTAGGTTTCGAGAGGAGCTAATGAGAAAGAAGTAATTTGAAATTTTGAAGACCTTTTTGAAGACCTTGCCGCTCTCGCGCGGGAGAGGAAAATATAGGGAGGTGAAGTGTTTATAGCGGCGGATGTAATTATCCGCCGCTGCGATATAATTGATGTTGTAGTTTGTAGCGGCGGACACTAGTATTCGTCGCTAAGATCATTCGCTAAAACGTGCTTTTTAGCGGTGGATATTTTAATCCGCCATTATAAGTTTTTAAATAGCGGAAGATATTTTAATCCGCCGCTAATATCCATCGCAATACCTCCAAATTCTTGTAGTGTAAGTGATGCATAAAAATGATGAGATTAAGGGTATGTTACATTAGGATAATTATCATATAAGAAGTAGATAGGAGAGAGGGAGAGGGTATGTGTTGAAAGAGAGAAATGCATGCATGTCTTCCCTAACGGGTTAGTATTAATTAGGTTTACAAGTCTGTAATAGTAGCTATATATATATATATATATATATATATATATATATATATATATATATATATATATATATATATCATAAATTGGCATAATAATGAAGGAAGGATGATACATGCTTGGTATTGTAAACAGGTCCAGTACCTTGAGGTGGGCCACGACCCACTCCACCCAAGGTATTAGGTGATGAGTCAAATTTTATATAGGTTGAGGTTAAGGGAATAAAGCCCAGTAAAGTTTGATGAGGCTGCAAGGTTGGGGTGGATTATCAACTACTAGGTGTGTTATTAAGGATCAAACCTTGACCCGTTGTTCATGGACCAAAACTTCTTTGAACCCAATAGAATTAGTGTAGATAATATGGTAATAATACTAGTTATTAAGGAAATAAAAAGTGTGAATTATATTCGTTAATGGGCCTAGCAAGATGATCTCTTAAATGGTCGAACCCAACCTAATAAGGATTGATACATTGAGAGAGAATGATCATAGGCATAATTAGGTTTAATTAAGGAAAATGGTTATTTGTAATATATTCTCATACCGATATTAAGTATGTGTTTTATTGTCAGATACCGACATAGGACTGTGAAGCGTGACGTGGGATCTAACTCTATATCTATCAAGCCAGATAGGCTCTCACATTGGTGCTGTGAGTATTTCTAACTCATAGTCCTTTATTGATTTTTGTTGTGTTCTGCTAGATGGACGTTGGAGTCCATTCTTTGCTTCTTGCATTGTTCTTATGAGATTCTGCATGTTTACTATGTGCTCGAAAATATTGATTGTCTTAAGCTCCTTTATCTGTTGTACATTCTGTATTTTGTGCTGCATACATCTCCTTTGTATTGCATGATACTTATTCTGGCCCATTGCCAGGGGGCTCATACCCTGGAACTATACTAGCCTCGTCAGTTGGGCTGATACACTGGCTATGTTAACATGTTTTATGCTGCTATTAGCGCTACCCGGCTCAAGCCGATGAAAGTGTACTCTGCCTTGACCGGCGATGGTCGCGTTATGTTACACTAGGACGGTATACTCTGTCTAGACTAGCGACAGTCGCGTCATGTTATACTGTAGTGTCATTTTTGCCTTTGAGATGTAGTACTTTGTGATTTTGCTTCACTTTTCTGAGATGTATTACTTGCTTTGTAACTCTATTTCACTAGCTGATATTCTACCTTGTGTTATATACCTCTATCATTGGAGGATATCTGGTTTGTCATTCATCGTCCAATGCGTGTATACTTGTATTTTGATCTATTTTGGATACTGACTTCCTGTATGCTCTGATCATCTACTTATGGGCTTCGGCCACATTATTGTTTTCTTGCGATCCTACTAAGCCTTTCTTTTGGTTCATACACTTGGTTGACATTTTTCCAGGGGACGAGCAGGCTGAGGATTGGGCACAATCGGGGACTCTTTGAGTAGCATCTTGTTACACTTCCTAAGGTCTGCGTATCTTCTATTTTATTCTGTGATAGTGAGATTTGGACTTGTGTTGTTATATGTATTTTCTATTGACTCTAAGGATGACTGTCTGGATCCTTGTATGGGTTGTGTAAACCCTCGGGATGTTTTATCTATCTATTCGGAGTAGTGTAAACTCCTTGTTATTTTATTCCATAATTACTCTGATCTGTACCAGAAACCTTAGGTCTTGCATCCAGGTGGGGACTCATCCCTGTTAAGGTGCGGCTAGTCTGTTGAAGAGCCCGGACACGGGTTCGGGGCGTGACAGATACTTAGTTTCCACTTACGCAACTCATTTTTCGCTTAGAAATTTGTGTTTGTGTGTACGCTTCTTGGTTTTTGCTTAAAAGGTTTGTTTTCCGTTTAATATTTACCTTTCATATTTACGTTTCTAAGTTAACATTTAACATTCTCTCCATGACCATTATATAAAAGAACGAGTGGTTATTTACCACCTGTAACAATCTATGCACACTACTAGAGGGGAAGGCAACCCGATGATATCATGGACGTGTTTGTGATGATTGTCCTTGACTCTTTGAGAAAACTTCCCTATCCCTTCAAGAGAAGCACCACAATCACTTGGCTACTAGCGCTTCTGATTCGAAGCAAGACTACTCTCCAGAATCTACCCTAAAAATGATGGAGGACGCAGTACGCACCTTCCACAAAGTTGAGTTTGTCCTTTTACCCATCATTCTTAATAAGCACTTCTATCTTGTCCTCCTCGACAAGCAAAAGAGGGAGTATGTTCACTACTCCTCACTTATTAGCCTTATATACGACGCCAACGCCCAGGATGTAAAATCCAAAGATTTTATTTGACTTATTTTCCTAATTATTCCAGATAATTAATGAGAATCCTCAAAATTGATTTTACTTTAAGTAATATGAGCGTTTATAAATAAATAAATAAATAAAGTAATATATATATATATATATATATATATATATATATATATATATATATATATATATATATATATATATATATCAGTCGGTTGACCGGATGCACTGTGCATTCTCGGTCGCCTCCCGTTTGGCCCCCTAGAGCATGTTTGAAAGATTTCCAACCGTATGGAGTGGAAGATCATCGAAAAATAAGCTAGCATGGCCATTTTCATACAATTGGTAACCGTTTGGTCCTCCCACTTATTGGTTGAAATTTTGGACCTTTCAGATTTATATATAATAACAACCGTTAAGTGGGAGGACCAAACGGTTTTTAAATTGTATGAAAATGGACATGCTAGCTTATTTTTCGATGATCTTCCCATCCGTATGGTTAGAAATCCTTCAAACATGCTCCAGGGGGCCAAACGGGAGGTGACCGGGAATGCATAGTGATCCGGCCGACCGCTTAATATATATATATATATATATATATATATATATATATATATATGGGTAAAATATTCAACGGCTAAGATGGTGACAAGTGACTCACTAGGATGATAATACACGGATCATGATAAACTTGGTAAGCGGATCACATGCGGGATTGAGGGGCTAATTTTAGGTTAATGGCGCGGAATCCGGGAGAGAAAAGAGGAGCGGTTAAAGGAGGGGATCTCTTCTTCAAAAAAGGCTTCTTCTCTCCATGACAGAGGGATCGGATCATCAAGCCCTCGAGGGTCAGCCATCTCCACCTCCGAGCTTCTCTATCCTTCCCCGACATCTCCGTGGCCGGCTACCACCACCAAGATGCTTCTCTCCATGGTTTGCCACCACCAAGATGATCAAAACCCCTCTTCTCCTCTACATTCATCTTGGTTTCTTGGAGATCAATGATAGTTGTACAACTTATTCTTGTAAATCACTCCCTATATAGTGGATTTGCCCTCTCGGCGGGGCATCGTGGTTTTTCCCCGGATTTATGGGGTTTTTTACGTAAATTGGGTGTGCTTTGTTTCTTGCTTAGATGTTTGCTCTTCCTCTTTGCGATCTAGTCCCTCAATTAAATAAAAATTTAACGGTTAGAGTGAAATTGGGATCCAAACCGATTTTCGCCCTAACAGTTTGGCGCCGTCCATGGGAACTTGAACAAGAAGCTATGATGACAATGGCAAAGGCAAAGATCTCCCATAAGGGGTCAAGCATCCAAGCTCGTCAATACTCGGTAAAGAAATTCTTGAGGGTTTGAAATATCGGTCACCAACAAACGACTCTCGCTTTCGTGAATGGTCAAGCCTCAACGATTAGCAGAATTAAACTCCAAGTGAGCTCCAAGCTTCAAGAAGGTATGTCTTCTTTCCTCTCTTGAAAAGTTCATTCAATGAAAAGCTCCAAGAGAGCATATTTTCATAAAAACCCCTCACGTTGTGCTTTTTTATGCCGAGGCAGAGCCTCCTCCCTGAGGCCGAAGTACTTAATTCATGCCGAGGCCAAACCATTTCATGCCGAGGCCGAAGTACTTCATGCCGAGGCCGAACCTCCTCCAAGGTCTCCATACTAAGGCCGAAGCACTCCATGCCGAGGCCGAAGCTCTTCATGTCGAGGCCGAACTATTCCATGCCGAGGCCGAGCCTCCTCCAACCATTCCATGCCGAGGCCGAAGCACTTTATGCTGAGGCCGAACCATTCCGTACCAAGGCCGAACCTCCTCCAAGGTCTCCATGTCGAGGCCGAAGCATTCCATGCCGAGGCCAAGTCATTCCACGCCGAGACCGAAGCATTCCATGTCAAGGATGAGCTATCTCAAAAGTCCCCCAAGGGGTCGAGCTTCAACACTCACAAAAGTCCTTCTTTAAGGCCAAACAACCATGTTCGTTCAAAAGTCCCCCTAAGGAGCAGAGCTTCAACGATCGCAAAAGTCCTTCTTTAAGGCCGAACAACCATGTTCGTTCAAAAACCCTTCGTAAGCACCCCACGGGCCCGAAGGCATATCCTCCTCGAGAGCCGATCCCACGTGATCACAATGCCTCGGAGGGTATCAACCAAAAGCCCTTCGTGAGTGCCCTCAGGCCCCAAGGCATATCCTCCTCGAGAGCCGATCCTACGTGATCACAACGCCTCGGAGGGTATCAACCAAAAGCCCTTCGTGAGCTCCTTTTGGGCCCGAAGGCATATCTTCCTCGAGAGCCGATCCCACGTGATCACAACGCCTCGGAGGGTATCAACCAAAAGCCCTTCGTGAGCGCCCCTCGGGCCCCAAGGCATATCCTCCTCGAGAGCTGATCCCACGCGATCACAACGCCTCGGAGGGTATCAACCAAAAGCCCTTCCTCGGAGGGTATCAACCAAAAGCCCTTCGTGAGCGCCCCTCGGTCCCAAGGCATATCTTCCTCGAGAGCCGATCCCACGCGAAAGCCCTTCCTCGGAGGGTATCAACCAAAAACCCTTCGGGAGGGTATCAACCAAAAGCCCTTTGTGAGCGCCCCTTGGGCTCGAAGGCATATCCTCTTCGAGAGCCGATCCCACGCGATTTCAACGCCTTGGAGGGTATCAACCAAAAGCCCTTCGTGAGCGCCCCCTTGGGCCCGAAGGCATATCCTTCAAGAGAAACGGTCCGCTGCGCCATCTCGAGACATCCCATGCCGAGGTCGAGTTTCCTCAAAGGACTAAAGGCCATGGCCGAACCGAACGACTTCCCATTCCAAAGCCGAAGCTGAACAGAAATTCTGAGGCCGAGGCTCCAATTCTGAAGCCAAACAGAAATTCCGAGGCTCCAAGGCTAAAGCCAAATAGAAATTCCGAAGCTCCATAGCCGAAGCAAAACAAAAATTATGAGGACGAAGCTCCAAAGCTGAAGCTGAACAAAAATTCCGAGGCCGAAGCTCCAAGGCCGAAGCCAAACAAAAATTCTGAGGCCGAAGCTCCAAGGTCGAAGCTGAACAAAAATTCAGAGGCCGAAGCTGCAAGGCCAAAGCCAAACAAAAATTCCGAGGCTGAAGCTCCAAGGCCGAAGCAAAACAGCAAGGCCGAAGCCAAACAGAAATTCCGAGGCCAAGGCTCCAAAGTTGAAGCCAAACAGAAATTCCGAAGCTCCAAGGCCGAAGCAAAACAAAAATTCTGAGGCCGAAGCTCCAAGGCCAAAGCAAAACAGCAAGGCTGAAGCCAAACAGAAATTCCGAGGTCGAGGCTCCAAGGCTGAAGCCAAACAGAAATTCCGAAGCTCCAAGGCCGAAGCAAAACAAAAATTCCAAGGCTGGAGCTCCAAGGCCGAAGCAAAACAAAAGTTCCGAGGCTCCAAGGCCGAAGCCAAACAGAAAACCGACCAAGCTCCTACATACCAAGCCGACCTAGCGGACAGAGCTATTTCATGTCGAGCCCGCCTTTATGAAACCAACAAAGGGAAGCATGGAGCCAACCCGACCTAACTTAATGCTTAGCTCCTCGAGCCGACCGATAGCCGAGAACCATTCGGCTATCACTCGGACTCGTACGCAAGCATACTAGAAGGGGGTCTGGTGTTAGGGGTAAAATATTCAACGGCTAAGATGGTGACAAGTCTAGGATGATAGTACGCGGTTCATGATAAACTTGGTAAGCGAATCACATGAGGGAATGAGGGGCTGATTTTAGGTTAATGGCGCGGAATCTGGGAGAGAAAAGAGGAGCGGTTAAAGGAGGGGATCTCTTCTTCAAAAAAGGCTTCTTCTCTCCATGAGAGAGGGATCGGATCATCAAGCCCTCGAGGGTCAGCCATCTCCACCTCCAAGCTTCTCTATCCTTCCCCGACATCTCCGTGGCCGGCCACCACCGCCAAGATGCTTTTCTCCATGGTTTGCCACCACCAAGATGATCAAAACCCCTCTTCTCCTCTACATTCATCTTGGTTTCTTGGAGATCAATGATAGTTGTACAATTTATTCTTGTAAATCACTCCCTCCGTAGTGGATTTGACCTCTCGGTCGGGCACTGTGGTGTTTCCCCAGATTCACTGGGTTTTCCATGTAAATTGGGAGTGCTTTGTTTCTTGCTTGGATGTTCGCTCTTCCTCTTTGCGATCTAGTCCCTCAATTAAATACAAATTCAACGATTAGAGCAAAGTTGGGATCCAAACCGATTTTCGCCCTAACATATATATATATATATATATATATATATATATATATATATATATATATATATACAAATATATATGTATTTATGTATATTTTTGTTTTTTTACATATATTTACTTTTTAAATTATCTTATCCTGAAAATTCAGTTATATATCTACCCATTGCTATAATAATTACATATATGTAAAAAAAACAAAAATATACATAAATACATATAGATATACATAATATATATAAAATCTAATATATATGTTTTAATATATATATTAGATATGAGGGATGATAGGATTAGCTTCCCTGTATATATATATATATATATATATATATATATATATATATATATATATATATATATATATATATACATAAAGAGGTTGTGCATGGCTGCCATTAATGTCGGTTTAATGCCTTTTGAATCAAAACATGTGATAAAGCGGGCAGGTGATTTATTTTCGTTTGAAAAGAACGGCTAGGATCGAATTGAGATGTTAAAGAAGTCATCTGATGAGTTCAAACTCACCACATGATGATAAAACAGGAGAGGACGCGTAATCCATGCACAGACCGCGATCACCGGACTGCCTAGTATGGATAAGAAGGAATTGCGCATCTGTTTTCCTTATCAACAAGATCGTATCCCACCAGTTTACCCCTATCAACAGAATGAGAGATCATCTTTGATCTCTCTAATGGCTTCTATAAGAGAGGATAATAGTTATAAACCCGAGCTGCCTTCACCTTTTGTCCAAGACAAGCATCGCCGAGACTGAACGACCTCACCGAGAAGTTACACCGGAGTTAGACGCTGCACACCGACGCGAATGATGTGAGCGACCGATCCTCCAAGTGAGACTTTTGATCCATGTAGTTTAATATACAAGTGGGTGTTGGCATACATGAGACTCCATAAAGCTTTACATGTTGGTTACATAGGTCTTCTCTGAGGTTAGGGCATGGATAAAGATATTTGATTTTGTGTACTTGGATTTGATGATGGGATAGAAGGTCTCAGGTTTAATTGAACTTGAATAAATCTTAGGGTTCCACACAAGCCCTAGTGAATCTTTATGGAGGTTCTGGTAGACATGAAGATTAAATAGCTAGGGAGTCTAGTTTGTTGTCTTCACGAAATGGAGACAGAGAGGTGTGTTCATGAGTAGTGTTACTATACAAAGATGCACAGGTTGGACTTTAAGTCTTTGATAACCAAGTGTAGGTTGGATGTTGTGTTAGAGTGTATGTGACTGTTGGTTGTTTCATGCTTGAAAGAGGATAGAAGTTCATATCATGGTACGTGTGTACATGGATTATTAGAGGTTTATTGATTTTTGATAGTGATGTAAGAGTGACATCTTCTTTATTGTTCATGAGAGGTTATTAGATGGTGGTGTAATAGCTCCTCTGAGATGATAACTTCAAGGATAGAGAGGTTGAAAGATGGGATGCTTGAGCCCGTTATTGATTGTTTGTTGGTTTAGAGGACTGGACACCATGGTAGTTGGTCCCTTGGACTCTGCCATGATAAGTGGTTTTGGAATGAATAGAGAACTTAGGTTTAAACTAACTAGCAAAGTTTAGAGTTATTTAAGGATTATGGTTGCTGTTAAAAGGTGGTACTTATAGGGGACAGTGGAGTGGTCATTGATGTGTTTCGTCTTTGATGAGGTTTATTAATGGTTTGTTGGAAAGTCAAACCGGATTGAGTTATTTAAGTTTGAGATGAGTCCTTATTCAAGACCATGAGTTAGATTAGTCAAGTTAGAAATTGGTTAGTGGCCTGCAGTCTGGCTATCTTTTTCGAGGGACAGTTGGGTCGTCTTTTGTTCTCTGATTGGGATGCGTAGCACACAATTAGAAAGGTCAGGGAAAGACCTTGCTTGTGTGTTTAGATATTTTATACATGCGTATCTATTTCCTTGTTTTGGTTGGATTTCGGTTGAGCATGTATGGTTTTTTTAGGGATGTTGTTATCCCTGGTTATTGGTTAGTTTTCCACTCGGATCAGTGAACTGTGGTGGCTCCATTTGCAGGACGTGAGGGGACGAGGACACCCTGGCGTTCTGGCATCCCATGCCAAGGGCAGTGAAACTCTAGTTGTCCAGCTCGTTAGTGGGACTGATACGCGAACCATATCTACATGTACGAGATGTGGCGCTACCAACTCACGACCGGTCATTTCCAGTCGAGGCTGATGTTGCTGACTGGGGGATACTTGTCGAGTTCTTTTTCAGAGTCTGAGGGCTGCTGTTGTGTTAGGGGTCCCTACCTTTGATTAGATTCTTGTGGGAGGTTCAAGACCCCTAGAGTTGGATGGTACGAGGCGCGGTCCCCTCTCGGTTGTTTAGCCTTGGTGGCTTGATATGTTTATTATCATATTGTGTTCTTTGTGATCCATGCAGGGTACTTACTGAGCTTTCCATTCGAAAGCTTACTCTCTGTTTCCCCTTCTTTTCAAATCCTGAGGAGTAGGTGACTCGGACTCGGGAACTGTACAAGGGGGCTGGGTTGACTTTGTTAAGGTTTGAGGACCTCATTTTTCTTTTGAGTGAGAGATGTTTATTTTTTAGGACCCTTGTAGGGCCCAGACTATTGTAGGGTACATGAATCCTGATTTTATTTCCGTTGTGACTCTAATTATTAGTCTATGTTATTTGAATTATTTTGTTATTATATGTTATATGTTGTGACTTCCTTAGGCCTTGTATCTGAGTGAGGTGCTCCTCTACTTGGGTACGACCGATCTGTGCACGTGCCCGAGGCTTGGGATCCGGGTTAGGGTGTGACAGATTAAAGTGTTATCAGAGAGAACACAGATAACCGATACTCTAGTTGCCCTAGAGACTTAGTCAAATAGGATAGACTGAATGTTGGGTTGGGTAGTCATAGTCTCTGAAATTCAGAACTGACATTTTGCTATTTGGAAGTGAAAATTTCTGGAGATGGATAACACAGACGCCTTTACTTTCTGCCAACATCATCGGAGGAGGTGGAATCCATAAGGGACAACTCACCACCGCCAAGGGTTGAAGAGCGTCCAATGACTGAGGAGGAGTTCAGGCGAGGTGAGGATGGCCATTGCGATAATAAACCAACGCTTGGACAGGATTGAGACCATTGAAGAACTGAACTACCAGAGGTAGATTGAGGCGGATCTACGAAGTCCCCGGCGTGTGAGCAGAACCCAAAACTACCGTATGAGTCTTGGGGCCCAGCTAGGAGTCATAGTCAGAGACCCGTCATCCAGGAACAATAGCATGGTGAGGTGCCTCCGCTGTGGAGGCTATGGGCACCAATGGATGGTGTGCCAGTGTTCGCCCTGCAGGTGCCTAACTTGTGGGAGCAAATACCAGCTCACCATGTGTTGCCCTGGACCGGATAGAGTCAGAGGACCGACAAGCAATGGGGTTTCCTACCGCCAGAAGATGACGAGTAGGACGAGTATAGCCCGTGAGGCTTGTCTTAGTCGTGTTATGTTTGCCTTTATTTAGAATAATGTAGTAGTATTACAAACTATTTAAGTTGTACAAATTACAATTGCTATTTTGACATTATGGAATAATAATAAACTGTTCGATTTCAACCTGTGTGTTATTTTTAAGTTAACCCCCACTAATTGTCTGGTAGTTACTATGATAAGAGTTTGAAGTGGATGTGGACTGCCTCAAGGACAGCCTCGCCGAGTGGAGGTGCCCCTACCACTAGTGGTGGAGGTACCTCAGCCTCCGGTGAAGGAGGTCCCCCAGCCTCCGGTAGAGGAAGTACCCACACCAGTTGAGGATATGGAGGTTGAGCAGGAGGACACGATGAAGCTTTCCCCAAATTGAATTTTGATTTCTCCTGATGACTTAGGTCTGCCAACATTTAGGTTTATATATACTATTTAAGTTATTATTTTATTTCATTTCTTTAACATTATGAAGCTTTTAAATTATTGAAACCTAACTTTTATTAATGTATCTTATCATTCAATTATTGTCACATGGACTTAACTTAAGTAAATTCTCTCTAGCTTTATGTCACATCATCCTTTATTAATATTATCTTTCTAATAATGTCCCGACCCAGATCCGGGAATCCCCGGTCAATGATTTCAGTCGTCACGGGAGTACTGTAGCCTCACGGGGTCTGCCTCTCGTCAGACCAGATCTGCGAATACCGGCTTTTGATTCCCACAATCTACTTTATTGGAACTCGAACATTTGTCTGGTTCTCCTACGTGCTTAATCTTGATTAATTAACACTTATGAAATCTCCCAATTAATTAATCGAGGTTATCTTTACCGTCCACCTCCAACTATTCCAAGTGTAAGCGGCCTGGCCGAATAAGGCCTTCCCTAGGCCCATTAGTTGCGAGGCTGGATTTAAGTTTATTATTCCTCCATTTTCCTTTAATTGGGCTTTAAAATAATTAATTTATTTTTTGTGTTAATTAATCTCATAAATTATCGAAAATTTTCTGATTTCTTTACATAGAAAATTCGAGGCGTTACAAAATTAAATATTTATTTAATTTATCTTTCCACTATATAGTCAAAAGGGTTACTATAGCCTCACAAGGGTCATTGAAATAATTCACCTTGTCCTCATTCACCGACCCAGATTCGAGAAATCCGGCCTTTAATACTATATCGGTCATGGGTGTACTGTAGCATCACGGTTTGTCTCCATCCTCGGCCAGATCCTAAGTTTTCGACTTTTAACCTAACCAAATCCACTTCTCCCGGGACTCAAACCTTTGTCTGTTTTCTCCCGCTCATTGTGTCTCCTAATTAATCCAGATTAATTAGGTCTTAAATAAATTCCAATAATAATTAACTCGGGCTTATATTATCACTCAGCCTCCTACTATTTCAAGGTAATGCGGTCTGACCCATTAAGGCCTTCTCTTGGGCCCAATAGTTGCGTGGATGGATCTAAGCCCATTTAATGCTGATTTTGTTTATTTGAGGTTTAAAATGATTAATTCATTTTCGTGATAAATTATCTCAATAAAATATGCTAAAATCATGCGGTAATTTATTGAGAAAATCCAGCCTTTGCTTACTAATGTAGGACATTGACGGGAAAGATGCCTCTCTTAGAAAGTTCAAAGAGAAAGTACTATTGATAGTTTATGTTGCTTCCAAATAGTAGTATTTTCTCCATAAATTATCTTATTAGGCACTAATGGCAATCAAACTTGGTCTTTCTTGGTCAATTGTTTTTTTTTTTTTTTTTCAATTTGTGATTGGTGTTTCAATTTGTTGGTGATCACAATGGATTCTTGTAACACCCTAAAATTTTTAAATAAATAATTAGAAAATTTTTGAAAATTTCCACGAGATTAATTAGCACATAAAATAAGTTAATTACTTTTAAACTCAATTAAGAGAAAGTCGGGAATTTATGAATTTAAAATGCAGCCTCGCAACAATTTGGGCCAAAGAAGGCCGTATTGGGCCAGACCAATTAGACATGGAATAGTTGGAGGTGGATTGAAGAGATTAATCTCGATTAATTAATTGAAAGATTTATTAAGTGTTAATTAATTTTGATTAATTAGTTAGGAGATACTGGATAAAAATTGGAGTTCCGATAAAGTAAATCTAACCGAGTCTAAAGCCGGGAAAAGAGGATCAAGGTCGGGCCAAAGCTGAGATTTATGGATCTCAGACGAGCAATATTATCACCCGTGACACGATAGAAAGAAGTATGGATTAAAGTAAAGATTAAATAAAATAAATAATAAATTATTGTTATCAGATGCTAAGAAAATGGATCTGGTCGGATGAAGGATGTCTCCCGTGGACCTACAATAATTGAATTGAATATTAATTTAATTAAAATATTATTATTTCTTAAAGTTACTTTATCTTATATAAGATAAAGTGTGTGTGTGTGAGAGAGAGAGAGAGAGAGAGAGAGAGAGAGAGAGAGAGAGAAACAAAGCTCTCATCTTCTCTCCCTCACGATCACTCTCCTCTTCAACCCTACCCACGCCCCCTTCCCTCTTGCCGGCGAGTGTCACCAATCACCGCCAGCCGCGCCACACGCCCAGGCCGGAGTAGCGCCGGCTCCGATCGTCTGCCTTCCGTCAACCCCGGGTCGCCCCTGCCGCCAGCACGCGCGCAGGCGCGCCTGCCCCTTCTCCACAATCGTGTGGTCCCAGATCTGGCCAGACCCAGCCACGCCACCGCCATTGACCTCCCCTCTATCCGGCCAGCCCCTCCGACGAGCAATGCCTCCTTTCCTTCCAATTTTCCCTTCTCCGGTGAGTAGCTAGCACTTGGAGAACCGAGGTACAAAGGGTTTAAGTAAATGATGGGTATTTGGAGGGATTTCATGAGATTAATAGGATGAGCTTAGGGGCTAATTGTATGAATGTTTAAATGAAGAGTAGAGGCTGTGACAAGTTTTAAGATGATGTTAATTTGATGGAATGGTGTTGTTAAAGTAGCCAAGTATATCCTGAGATTAATCAAGTGTTATACTTGGTGTATGTTTGTATAATTTCAGGGCACTCCAAATAGAGGTGCTGCTGAATTTTCGTAGAAAATCTTAAGTATTTATAGTTGATTAATCTTCCATGATCATGCTTAGCACTTAATCACCTTTAAGGAGAATGTTAGAAACTCTTAAATTGAGATTAAGATGAAGAAAAGGTAAGTCCTCTAATTTAGCAATTTCGTATTTTAATTCCTTAGAAATATGAAGTTCATGTTAAGAGAAATCGTGCTCTATTTAACTTGATAGAATTATTGTATTATAACGAGTCTAAGTAGAGTATGAAATAAGAATACGGTTTTCATATTTCTAAGATTCCGTATTTCATTATTAGGACAAGGCAAAGGCAAGGACAAAGCCGCTGCTGAAGGACTGAGGCAAACTTAGAAACTACTAGACTTAGGTGAGGGAATATGACTACACATTACTAGTATTTTACCGAGTTTTCATAAAGATATACTTGAAACTGAATGGCATGCTTATTTAGTATTTAAACTCCTGAAAATGTCATGTATTTTGTAAATGTAGGTATTTATAGATAAAACTTCTAGAAAAGAAGTATACTTTGAAAATACATGCTAAAGAAAGAAAAGAGTTTATGAAATGTTATGATGAGTATTTGAAAGAGGTATCAATGTTCGACACCATGCTTATATGCTTGCTTGCACCAGAGGTGGCCCCATATTAGGGCCAACTAGTACGGTACTAGGTTAGGAAATGGGTGACTTTAAACTCTGTATTTCTTTGTCAAAACTATATGTTTTTATCCTCTTCTATTTTCAAGAAATGAAAACTCCCTTTCCGTTCCCGTAGGGTGTCTAGTATACGTATAGACATGATAGCCCGTTGGTATGTGATGAGTTCTAACCAGAAGACTTAAAAAGTGATGAGTTCTGCCTGCCTACACTTTGGTTCCGCAATATAGAAGTAGGGGTGTAGGTTACATTGATATCATTGAGATTATTAATGATCCTATGTTGGTCCACCTTCCGGTATGTGATGAGTTCTGACCGTGTAGGCTATGGTGTGATGAGTTCTACTAGGGCAGTTTTAGAATCATTATCCGGTACCGATTAATAAAAGGATGCATTGAATAAATATGTTTTCTAATGATGTATATTTATGTTCAGATTCCTTATTTTTGTACAGTTATTTCTTTTAAATTGTTATAAATATATTTTTGAGAGACATGTATAATATTACCTGGCAGTATTGTTCATTCCTCACTGAGCTCGAGTAGCTCACCCTTTTATTGTGGATATTTTGCAGGAGATAGACAGGTACTCAATCATACCTAAAGTCGAGGAGAGAGTCATGTCCACCGTTAGTTGGCTCTGACCAGTCCCGCTATTATTGTGTATTTGGATTGTTGTATTTGACATTTAGGAGAGTGTGGAACTCCTTTTATGTTTAAGACCATTTATGTCCTATTATATCAGTACTTTTATTTGTTGTGTAATAAATTGTACCTTGATTTATGAGTTATGATATTAGCTTAAGTGATTATCTAGCTTCCTCAAGTCATTAAATTGTGATTTATTTAGTTATATAGCCTTAGGCACAGGGTTCATTCTCTGGGCCTGACTGGTGTGATACATATCCCCTGAAAAGGAGATGGGTGTTACAATTCTTCTTTTCAAGACAAACTCAAACTATACAAAATTGTCCCACATTTATGAGAAGTACAAAATCAAGGTAATTTGATGCAATGAGAAATTCTATTGTTAATTTTGCCCTAATTTAGTTTCTTCATGTTACCTTATATTATAACTTGGACTACTCTGTCCTTTTTTAAGCTATTAATATTTTTTTATGCTAAGGGATTTTTAATATTTATTTTGCTCAAATGTTTTATATTGTAAAATCCGCAAATTTTATAAAGTTATTAAATCCCTAAATGACCCCTAATTATGTAGTATTAATGAAAATTCCCAACCTTGAGTTTAAGCAGATTTGTATTAAAATGAGGGGTTTAAATGGTTAATTTTGTAATTAGTGTTAATTGATACTAAGGACCTTTTGATAATTTCAGAAAACAATCGGGCTTAATTGAAAAGCCATCCTCTCACAAGGCAAGGACTTGCATGTAACCTAAAGAAAATGTGAGGGCCTTTATGCAAAAAGTACTTATCTCATGCATGAGAGGAGTGTAACAACGGTTAAGATTTAAATCATCAGTTAAGTGTTGATCGTGAGAGAAGGAGATGGGGGGACGTGGAGTAGCCATCCACCGTCTATCTTGAGTAGTGGATTAAATTCGAGGCAAGAACTTCAATCCAAGCCACAAATCACCTCATCACATAAATACTAATCCAACCATCCATCTTGAGGAGTGGATTAAGTTCGAGTTAAGAACTTGAATCCAAGCCACAGATCACCTCATCACAGAAATACTAATCCAACCATCTATCTTGAGGAGTGGATTAAGTTCGAGGCAAGAACTTGAATCCAAGCTACAGATCACCTCCTCACAGATATACTAATCCAACCGTCGATCTTTGTCATTGCTTAATCCAAGGCGAGATCATCTATGTGAGCTCTTTAAAATGACGACACCTCTCCAAACCCTAGTTGCCACTAGCTGTGCGAGCTCTATAAAAAGATGACGCCTTTTTAAACCCTAGCCATCATTAGTGACCGAGAATTCTGTCTCTCCCTTTGAGCGCGCTACCGTCTTCCACGCACCTCAGATGACCGGAACCGGAGTATGAGAGAGAGCCTCAGTGATCGCAGGCCCCCTTTGGACCGCCCCGAGCTCAACGGAGTTGCAGCGCAGCGAGGGTAGACGATGTTGTGGGATCACATCGCCGGAACCTCACCACCTAAGCGCTACGACCAGTTGTTTTCCGGTGAACTTTTGACCCTCATGTGATTTTGCTACAACTTTGCATCTCTTCTTTAGTTTGCATGCATGAATGAACGAACATAGAGTATGAGAGTACATGGGGTGTTCGCATACCTCTTTAATTATAAATGTGAGAAAGAGAGTGAGGAGTTAGGTAAATGAAAGAAGATTTCATCTCATTAAAAATAATGTGAAGTGGATAGCATGGAGAAAACCATGTCTCCTAATCATAATTGAGATTGATCTCCCCTCAATCATTTAATTTTCCTAACTGTATTTAGAACTTGTGACATGGGCATGATCTTAGATTAGTTAAGAATAATATTAAATATTGATTATATCTACCATATAAGGTTCCATGTGATAGGTTGTCAACCTTTTGATATTCTCACATGGTGTATGGAGGGATCCAGGGAATTAGGAGAAGGGAAGTTGTGGGCTTAACAATATATAGTGGGCCCAAATCATTAGCTAGCCCAATGTGGAAACTAAGTTGGCCACAATCATTTTCATGGGAGCATATTCATTGTACACTCATGTATATATATACTGAGAAATGTTCCGTTACCATATACCGACATAGAGGTCTGGGCCACGTTAGGAGTGACAAAGATCGATCTAATAGATTCTTGATACAAGTAAGTGCTTCTACCTAGTGTCCCCCACTCATTGATCGAGTGTTTCTTTGATTTTCTGATACTATGCCATTGTATATTTCTTTGATGCTCTTGGTTACTGCTTCATTGATTGTATGCACATACTTGTTTTTTGATTTGTTGGATTATTGTTTCCATGATGGTGTATGGGCGTTGGTTTGTTGGATGTTCGTATCTGTTGGTGTGTGTTCATGTTTTCTTAATATATATACCCGTTGATTGGCACGTGGTCGTGGAAACACGTAAGCCTGTGCTCCGTCTGGGTAGCTGTGTGTCAGCTATTTCGTTCTTGTGAATTCTTCCGCTCGATGTAGTGGAGCGAGGCTTTGGTAGGGCATTCAGGGTCGAGGATACCCTGGCGTCATGGTAGTCCATGCCAGGGGGAGGATACTCTGGTTGTAACGCCCCAGATTTTCTAAATAAACATCATTTGATTAATTAATTTTTTATTGAAGATGATTAGTCCCTAAATGAATTAATTAGTTTAAAACCTCAAGAAAACGAAAAACCAAATTTGTAATGGGCCTTAAATCTAACCCATGAGCTTTGGACCCAACAGAAGGCCTTAATGGGCCATACATCTTTCATTTGTACTATTAGATATAGAAGAAAAACGAACCCGATAATTAAGTTAAGAATGGATTAAACCTTAGTTAATTAAGGATACCAAAACTGTGAATTATCGGGTGGAAATGGATAAAGGCCGGAGTCCCGAGAGAAGTGGATCTGGGCGGGTAAAAAGCCTCAAAGTCGGCCTTAATTAATTCATATGACCGAATAGTATTAAAGTAATAAATAAAATATATTATTATTAGATTGGATTTCCCGGATCTAGGTCAGATTAAAGGAGAGAACGGTGGTCTGGTTGGCTAAAGAACCCAATAAATCATCATGTGACATAATAGTTATGAAAAATATATATTTTAATATATATATATATATATATATATATATATATATATATATATATATATATATATATATATATTATATGATTTAATAGGTAATGGTGGACCTAGGGCTTGATTGATTAAAATCTATTGAAAGCCCTCTTCTCCATCTTCATCCCTCATAATCCCCCCTTCTCCATTTCTCTCCCTTATGATCTCTCTCTCCCCCCACCGACCGAGCCTCACACCGACAAGCAAAGCCCTGTAGCCGCCCCCGAGCTTCCTCTGGCCTCCTCCATTCTTCCTTCTACTCCGGCGATCCTTCTCTCTCCGGCGAGCAACAAAGCCTATCGAAGGGCTAGGTACGGTGAAGGTGAAGTGAATTAATTTTATAATTGTGGGGATTATATGGATGATAATATTGAGATACTCTTATGAGGCGTAAAGCTCCTTTGCAATTATTCGACGATCCAACTAGCTTAATTGTTTGTTGAATGCTTGTTGGATGTGTTTAGAGTTGAAGAATGTGTCCATATATGGAAGTAGACTTGTATGTATGATAAATTAGACTTGTTGTATGTATGGTTGTATAATTTCGGGAGCCTAGAAATAGAGGAGGTGCTGCCAAAATTTTGTCGATTATACATAGTAAATTTTCCATGCCATGAATAGTAATTTTTGTTTTTAAAATAACATATTAGAATCTCCCAAATTATTCTTACGATGAAGATGTTTGCATCCCCTAATTGTGAGGAAAACATGGGAATTAAGTTGGGTGATTCCGTATTTGTTATGTGCTTTAAAGACATGAAATACATGTTAAGTTAAGTAATGCCTTAATTAAAATTAATGCCTATACTTTACTCTTTCGAGTTTAAGTTAGAGTATAAGGTTATGAATATGACCCTGTATTCATTAATGATCCCTATTTCGATAGCTAGGAAAAGGGAAAGGAGTAGTAGGAGTTGCAGTAGGACCGAGCTAGTCCTAAATTTCCATAGACTCAGGTGAGGGAACGTTGATGTCAGCCTAATACTTATGCTTATACTACAAGTGCACGGGTTGTACCAAATAGTAAAGTGGACTATGAAAGTCGGATGTCGAACCCACAGAGACCTACGCCACTAATTCTATCTAATTGTCTGCTATCTAGCTTATTCAAAGGTTGTTGAAGTCCTAATCTAATTTCTAAAGTTGAAAGTGGCTTCAAATCAACTTGATGAGAGTAATGGCAATCAATCATAAAGGGGAGATACTTGAGCAATGAATCCCCTCTTGACGTTCCTAAATTGGGACAAGTATGGATTTCTAATTGATGAATGTTAGTTTATGAACCAAGAATTCCTACAATGCTTTCACACCCTCCGTCGAGGCGAGTTACTAACCTAATTTCATCATTGCATTAACGTTCTAGAGAACACACATCTTGGAAGAGTTGTGGGAATAATAAATCTAAAGGAGTCTCTTGCCTAAACACCCGATCTCTCGGCGTATTCACAACCCCCAACTATTCAAGTGGATCTATATATATATAGAGGGAGCGTTAATTGTCTACACCCCTATAGATCTAGATTGATACTTAGAGCTGTCACAACTTAAAGCATCAATAACAAACATTACATCCAATAGGTTCTCAAAATATTAAACATTCATTCAAATATAGAAATCTATACAAGTAAAGTTAAACATAAATCCTGGGGTTCATCATGCCCAAATATCTAACAGGTTAGTTCCTCTCAAGGGGGAACACAATTCCAACACAAGATTCAAGAGAAAGAAATGAGACATAAGATGAAACACCCTTCCCTCCACTGTTGGCGAGGACCGTTGGCGGTGTGTGTGGATATGCCCCTTCGATGCATGTCGTCACCTTCTTGCTCCAAGATCTTCAATGATGCCCTAATCTCCAAGATGGAGAAAGGGTGGGAGCCTCCAAGAGAGGTGATGAATTCCAAGTTCCAAGCCCACTGTCAAACCCTAAAATTAGCTATTTATAGGGTCCAGGTCAATTTACATAATTGGTGTCCAAATCAGTCATAAAACTGGGTTAGGTCGCACCTGCAGCGCGAGTCATGCGGGCAGTCGTGCGAGCGCACGGCTGCCCACACGCCCTATCTCCAAGCCTGTGCGCTTTGTGATGCGGGCGCAAGGTCGACCGTATAGCTCTCTGTAAGACTGAAGGTGTGTGCTCGAGGCGCTGCGGGTGTCTTGAGCGCCGCGGTACCCGTTTCTGCCCGTCTTGAGTGCGTGCGGGCGAATGCTAGCCCGCACGGCTTCAGTAATTTGGATTTTTGCTTCGATTTGTGCCACGTTAGTTCCATTTTGCTCTCGAAGCTCTCCAGTGCCCTGCAAATAAGAATTAACACTAATTAGGTATAAATGGGCAAAAATTACTCGAAATCACATGCATAGTATACAAAGAAGTGATATAACAATATGATCAATTGAACGCTTATCACAAATATCCCCACACTTAAACTTTTGATTGTCCTCAAGCGAACAAAGAAATGAAGTTTCAAAACATGAGAATAAGTTCAATCTCAGGCTATAAAGTACTTGCACTTTGTTCTACTCAAAGCATTCACCATTTGTATATGTATTTTCCTATTTCAATACATCGGACTTAGGTCAATTCTATGACACGATTTAGTATAGCTCTAGATGAGTATTTCACTCCACTTACCATCTTTCCGAGTCTTAAAGTGGTAAGCATACCCTCAGTGGACTTTAGAGGTTCCTTGAGGCCATAAGTATAAAACATCTAGCCCTTTAAGAAAAATAAACTTTCTTTTTCTTTTTTTCGTTTCAATTTTTCACTTTTCACTTTCCTTTTCATATAAATCCCAGTAGGGTATCTTTAATGGATCCCACTTTCCGGGGGAGCAAAGGTTAACATAGAGTGTATATCGCCCTTTTTGAAGGATGCACATGCTTGTCAAGCACCGAAACACCCAACTACTCAGAAGATTACAACTCTACATATACGCACTCATGCCAAAAACCCTAGCTTACTTCGTCACCGAGAGTAGAGGAGCACTACCTTAGTCCTTATTTTTGTGATCTCTATATACAAGAATTTACTCACTATGTATAACTCTACTTGCAAGGGCTAGAAGTTTGAACTAGTGCCATGAAAACTCTTGGAGCCATTGAAGGAAGTACTTAACAATCTAAATCAAGGAAACATGATCATGAGTTATCTAATGTCACTAGAGAATATATGATAGTCATGAAGATTTTCTCTAAGTGTCCAATATGTTTTATAGGAAAAATTTAAAATTTTTGCTCAAATGGTGCAAACTAAGAGTAAAACAAAATTGAATACAATTTTTTTCAAGATGCCTTCATTGGTGTACACTAAGCATGTATTTCACATAAAAGATTTGCAATGAATTGATTGGATACCATCCCCACACTTAAAGATTTGCAATAAATTTCGTAGCTAAAAATGAATACCCATCCCCATACTTAAACTTTGCATTGTCCTCAATGCAAACAATAAAGCATAAAGATGATAAGAACATAATAAAATAAAGAGATGGGCAAACTGAAACTTCCCCGGTTATTTGGGAAGTGTATCCATTGCTTGAGTGAATTAGAAGAGACCATTATTCAACAGTTTATAGATAAACCAGCAAGCATGAAGGGGATTAAAAGACACAACCGCATAAGAAAAGTAAATATCATAGAGAAAGATGTCTCAACCGGAAATGGAAGAGAGGATAACAAAAATGTAGCAGTGAAAATCCCTTGCTAACTAGAAAAGATGTGATACAAAATGCACTCGAGGTGGTGTCGCATTGGAAACAAT
Organism: Dioscorea zingiberensis; assembly: GCA_026586065.1. NCBI lineage: Eukaryota > Viridiplantae > Streptophyta > Magnoliopsida > Dioscoreales > Dioscoreaceae > Dioscorea > Dioscorea zingiberensis. The sequence goes on from CM048818.1 coordinate 41,419,522, forward strand.
AGGGGTGGCGTGTGGAGTACCCCTAGTTGGTGCTACAGATGGCGCTGAAGGGGAGTGTAGGTCCCGGGCAGAGGAAAAAGGGCTCGGATGAGCATGTGGTGAAGTGGAGGAGTTATGTGTAGAAGCAGATGGGGCTAGAGATCCCCGCGCTCGCTAAGCATATATAAGATCTGACCGACATCCTATTGTAGCTGCTAATGTTGGTCTCGGATCCGTCGATCTGAAGTAGAGAGATGCTGCAATGCTTCTCGAATCTGGCTCTACTCCTCCGCGAGTCTCTGTTGTGAGTTGGTAATGCGACCGAGCTCTTGCAAAATCGTCTACTGCCCCGTCTGAATCTCCTTGAGCTGCTGGATGATCTGATGGTGGCTCTGGCTACGAGGTGGTGGAGGGACAGCTGAAGATGTGCCCTCCAAGAGGAATGGTGTTGGGGCTGGTACCTCCTCCTCATCCTCTATGGGCTCCTCTTTATGATCGCGCCCCACAATTTCATATCCCCATGGAGTGTGTACAATCAGTCCCATCGACTTGAGAGTCAAAAAGCTGAGGGGCTACATGACGCGGATCTTGTGCGATCTGGGATGGGGTCTAAGCAATCTTATTCCACGCAAGAGTGTAGGGATATAAGGGCCGGCTGAAATCACCCTAAACTTTGAATATGATCCCTGGCGGGTGATGTAGTCCGCAATGATGTGACCGAGGTGGCGGCCTTGTATATCGCCAATAGGTTGACAAGAGTGACGTGGCCGGTGCTATCGTCTCTCCCTGCAATGGATTTGCTCGTGAGAGCCTGGATATAGTTGTGGATCGGATCAGATAGGCGTGACGCCTTCTTTGGGTTTGTGGTCACAGCTCAGGACACCTGTCTCCAGTAAACAGCGAAGGGCGTATGCATGACGAAGTCGACGACTTGCTCTCGGTACTCGGCCATCTCCATGAATGCTCGGTAGTATAGGCCAAGGTGGATGGAGAAATCTTTAATGCTGAGCTACCTCATAACACCGTGGACCTGAAATCTGATTTTGTTTAGGGTCCCCACAGTGAAATGACCCAGATCAACCTGGAAATAAGACCTCGAGTGCCATGTCTCTATACACAGGCTCCAAAATAGCAAAGGCTTGATCCCATCCTCCAAAGGAAATCATACTCCAGACCGCATTCTCTATCTCAAGTCCACGGACCACACTCCAATCGATGTAACGGGTGATACCAAACTGCTTCAAAGTTAGAATGTCGTATCGCTCCTGAAAGTGAGCCCGAAGGAGTCAAGGGCCCGAGGAGGATGTTTCTCGGTCCTCTTCCTCATTATGCCCTTCCCGGATATTTGCTTTGTTCGCGCCATATCTACAATTGAAGAGAATGGGGATTAATCACATGGAAAGTTTCCTGGTTTAAGAAGCAAAATTCTAGGAAAGCGTGCAGGCGTGTTCAGGCGCACGCCAGCCTACACTCATCGTGCAAAGTGTCTGCATTTTGGGCTGTGGCAATGCGGCCGTACATGGACCCATTCACTCAATAGACAAGGGGTGAAATACGTTCTCGACATGTTAATGACCATTTATGCATAGAAACGTTTAAAACAAACCGTAAATGGGAGAAATCGCTAGAAAGAACCTAGAACTCTAGAAATGGGAAACTGGATTTGAGAGGGGTGTTTACCTTAGATTCGCCTTAAAAATCTTTGATGACTCTAGCGTGATTGAGAGGGAGAGGAAGAGGGAAAAGGGGAGGAGTGTCCTTCATAGTTGCAGGGGTACGGTTCAAAGGGGTATGGCTGCGGCCATATGTAAAGGGGGAAGCTAAACAGTGCGCCCGTAGTATATCTTTTTGTGTGCCGTGTGGGCGCACGCTAGGCCGCACGGAGCGTTTTGCGGGCTGATACGGGCACAGCTTATCTGCATATAGTGTTTTATGGGTTGGTGCGGTCGCACGCACGCCCTCACGCAGTGCTTAATGGGTTGGTGCGGGCGCACGCTCAACCGCAAGACTTCCCTGTACAGTGGAATCAGTGAATAGCTTTGGCACCCCATCATACCTCCTATCGATATCCTTACGCATTCTTCTAAGCTCCAAAGCTTGCCCCGTTGACACGAGATTGAGGTCTCTCTCTAGGTTCCTAAGGGATTAAGGGATTGGATCACTTATTTCAAGATGACAACTAACTATCGCTAGACTGACAGCTAACGCTAATGTCAACCTAGACCCAAAGAGGACATCTAATCATTAACTATCATAGATTATCTTAAATCAACACTCATCATAAGCAATAGAAAATAGATAATCCCTCCCCCACACTTAAACTGTACATTGTCCCCAATGTAATCAATGTATGCACTAAAAAAGAATATGACATGAAAGATCAAAACGGAAGGAGATTATTACTCGATATAACTGTGTGGTGTGGTAGTACCCATGTAAAGTTTCCTATCTAGTTCTGACACCATGAATTCCCAAGATATCCTGTATACATGGAAGACACATAAGTGATGCTTAAAAAAAGATATATAGAGATGACTAAACCGTGCACCCCTCATTTTTTGAAATTAAAAGAAAGGTACAAAAGTGGTAATAAAGAAAAAGAAATCTCATGATGATCAGTCATCATGAGCCTCCTCCTCGTCACCCACGGTCGCAAAGTCGTTGCTGGCGTCCACCCCCACATCCCTCGTGGTGTGCGTAGGAGCTAGTGGTAGTGCTGAGTATCGGTGCCCCTCTCGATGGATCATAGTTGAGATGATGGAGGGTGGAGGTCCATTCTCTTCTTAAATTCTAAAGTCCTAAGTTTGACGCGTTGGCTATTCGCGGGCTGCACACGGTCATGTAGATGCCCATACGGCCGTGTGAATTACAATCTGGCCGTGTGCTTTGTGCCACACGCCTATGTGGTTGGGTGTGTGGTGCTCGGTCTCTCTTCTGTATTCACATTTTCTCTTCCTGAGCGTGACACACCCTACCACATGCCGTGTGGGTGGGCGTGTGGCGCTCTGTATATTAACTGCTGCTTCGTTGCGTTCACTCGAGTATGACATGCCCCGCCACACGCCCGTGTCTTTCTTTTGACGCTCGTTCCTTTTTTTTGTCCCATGAACCAAACGGTCTGGTACACACCCGTGTGGAAGGGCGTGTACTACTCTATAACCTCCTGCGTTTGTGGCTTTTTGCCTATTTTCACATGCACCAAAGTGGTATAGGCTCGAAAGACAAAAATTATTCGTTAAATACTTGGAAATCATCTAAACACCGAAAAATCATCAAAGAAGTAAAATCACCACTAAAGTATAACTAAACCCTAATCCTAAAAGTTGAAGCTAATCCTAAGAAACTTACTAGAAAAGAAAATTAACTAACTAAAAACTTACTAAACTTGGGTTGCCTTCGAAGAAGCGCTTGATTTTAGGTCTCTAGCTAGATGCCTTTTATGTTATTTTGGCTCTTTGATGATAAGAGCTGCTACATCCTTCTCAAGACCTTCCTCTTTGTATTGAATTCACCGCTTCTTTGATGGCTTGATAGGATCGACAGGTGGCTCAAAACATAATAGAGATGACCGTCCGATGAACACAGAGGATTTGGACAAATTGAATTCTGATACTCCCAGTAACTGTTTCAACGTGACCATGTGATATCTTCGTTCGGCTTTTCTTGTTGAAGCTGAATTCTCATACCATCTATCAAGTTTCTCAATGAGAGAGTGTTGGTCCAAGGGTCTATAAGACAAAGTGGCATTGATGATGGGATTGATATAACATTCCTCCTTGTCATTGGGGTAACATGGGTCAACATCATTGGTTTATGGAATTTGAGACTATTGAATCTGTTCATCAAGCTCTTTATGTAGAACTTCTTGAGAAAAAGGTTGCGGGTGATAGATATCCTCATATTTCCTTTCTGTAATCTCCTCTCCTTGAGTTATATCATCAAAATCCAGAGCTATGGCTTCATTATATTCCATAAGGTGCATTATTAGCTCTTCTAGTGGAGATTCTTCCTCCCCTGTTTCTTCCTATTCTTGTAGCCTTTGCAGTTCCAACTTTGGGGGTTCCTTGATGGATGGTCTAAGTTTTATCCAAGTCCCCTTGTCGAGATCTTTATATGGGTTGATTTCTCTAATGGCTTCCCCAGCTTTCTCCTCAAAATACTCCCTTACTTCTGCATCCATGCGTTGTTCCAAGTCTATCTCAATGTCTTGTTAGGATTCTTGATTTTTTACTTTCCATCCGACTACATAACCTGTGCTCGTAGATTTAGACATTGCTTGCTCGACTGGAGGTGCCTCGTAAATTACCAATGGGGAGGCAAGAGGTGTTTTCATCCCACATTCGAGTGCGAATAGGTTTATCTCAAATTTGTGCAGCTCTTCCTCCAAATCTATTTCTTGTTGGGGCGGGGGCAACCCCCACTTCATAGCTTCTAACTCTCTTGATACCGTTATATTTCGATGAGTGTAGTATGCAAGGAGGTCTTCCAATGATTGTTGCCCATATTGTGATATAGCGTACTGGTTATAATACTCGTCTCCTAAAAGAAAAAAACCATTATCAATTCAATAGAAATATTAAATTAGGCACAAACGATAATGCAAATCTAAAATCAGGATAATTTTTGAATTTTTAATTTTTGGATTAAAATTATTTTTTTTAAATTTTTTTTTGGATAATTTTTTTTGGATAAAAAGGAAAATAAGATAAGATAAGAGAAACTAAAATAAAAAAATAAAACTAAACCTTAAATAAAGTTAGCTAGAGTAACAAAACCCTAATTTCCTAGAACCCCGATCCCCGGCAACGACGCCAAAAACTTGATAGTGCTGCTAGCCCGCAAGTGTACGAGGTCGCTCAAGTAGTAAAGTACTCTGAGGGTAAGGTAGTCAAATCTACAGACTGGCACTAGTACTCACTATAACTCTATTACCTAGTTAGAAAAAAATGGTTGGTGATGGATTTATCCTAATTAGAATCAATCTAAACTAAGTTGACAGTTGGCAATCTAGGGTTTATTAATCAGGAGAGTATGGCACCTCGGATCACTATCACCTAAGAATCACTCATGACTAATCTTCTAATACTAGTAACCTAATTTTATATATTCCTGGTGATAAGCGTTCAATTAATCATGTTTTTATATCAATTCATTATACATTATTCATGTGATTTCGAGTAATTCTTGCTCATTAATACTTAATTTGTATTAATTCTTATTTTCAGGGTACTAGAGAGCTTCGAGAGCGAAACAAAAGAAATACTGATCTTATCGAAGCTATTATCAGTTTTACTAAAGCCGTACGGGCCAGCTTATGGCCGTAAGCGCCCGTATGATAAAGATACGGGCATGCTTATGGTCGTAAGAACGCGTATGAAGGTTCTGAGCACACATCTTCCCAACCTACAAAGAGCTACACGGGCAAGCACACGACCATATCACCAACCGTGTAACATGGGGAACTGTATACGGGCAAGCATATGACCGTAAGAGCGCCCGTATGCCTAGCGCCTAGACGCGAGTTAACCCAATTTAATGTTGATTTGAGTCCGAATATGACGGATTGGGTTGCTAATCATCTGTATTAGTCTGAACCCTAAAAATAGACGATTTAGGGTTTAGAGAGTTAGGCTTTTGGATCTTGAACATCATCATCCCCTTGGAGGCTCCCAACCTTCTCTCCATCTTGGAGATTAGGGCATCATTGAAGACTTTGGAGCAAAGGGAGGAAGGCAAGCATTGAAGGGACAACGCCAACAGTCATCACCAACGGTGGAGGGAAGAGTGTTTCTTATCATGATTCTTATCTTTTCCTCTTTGATTGTATTAGATTTGTGTTTCCCTTTAATGGGGAACTAACTTGTTAGATACTTGGGCATGATGAACCTCCGAATTTATGCTTAATCTTGCTTGTATGGATTTCTATATTTGAATGAATATTTCAATGTTTAAGAACCTATTGAATGTTGTGTATGGTATTGATGCTTTACTTTGCGACAGCTCTAAGTATCAATCTAGATCTATAAAAGGTGTAGATAATAACGCTCCCTCTATATACCCAAGATCTACTTCAATAGGTGGGAGTTATGAACATGCCGAGAGATCGGGTTTTTAGGAGAGAGACTGTGTAAAATGGATTATTCCCATAACTCTTCCAAGATTATGTGTTCCTAGAACTACGCACGAGTGTAGATTAGTAACTCACCTCGAAAGAGAGTGTGAAAGTGATGCGATACAACAGCAAGTCTACGGGTCATAACAAGTAATAGAGTGGACTTGAAAGTCGGGTTATCAATCCTCAGGGAGATGGAAGTACTAGTACCCACTATTCATTTACTATCTAGTCTATCCAAAGGTGGTTGATTATACTAATTTTAAACTAATCAATTGAAAACACAAACAAAGTAATCGAGTTGCTCTTAAGGTTGAATAATCATAAAGGGGGGATGCTCGGATAATTGAATCCCCCTTGAACTTCTAAAAGATGAATGCTACTTTCTATCTCGACATTTGGTTGATCCTTGGCCAAGGGTTTCTATGGTGCTTTCACTCCCTCTCTCGAGGTTAGTTACTAATCCTAGTGCCCTTACTGATGATGTTCTAGGGAACCTAATTCTTGGAGGGATTATGAGAATAATACATCTAAAGGACTCGCTCTCCTTAGTACCCAGGTTCCCGGTATACTAACAATCCCCTCTATTGGAGATGGTCTACGGATGGGGAGGCGTTCGCTTCTTCCCCCATATGGACTACGAAAATCCCTCCGGGCTCTCGCAACGTAGAGGGATTAACTTACATTAAAACATCCAATAGACTCAATAAGATTCAACCAAACAATCAAAGACAGAGAAATAATATTAATTAAAACATGTCCAAGGGTTCATCAATCATCCAAGCATCTACAAGATTAGCCCTCCATGAAAGGGGGGCAACAATACAAAACAAAGATGAAAGCAAACAAGGAAATCATAATGAATAACACTAATGAATGCACCGTTGATGGCTTCCTTGATCCTCTTCCAATGATTCCCCTTCTTCTTGCTCCAATAGCTTCAAGATGACAATCTCCAAGCTTTCCCCAAGATTAGACTCTTTCCCCAAGCTGCTTCCTCCTCCCCTAAACCCTCATTAGTCAGCTTTTATACCTCTAGGGTTTTAGGGGTGAGATTTACCAATTTGCCCCGTTCTAAAACTGCAGATTCGCTGAGATTTACGAGGTACGGGCCTGTATACGGGCGTATATCAACCCGTATATGGGTCAGCCACTGATGGTGTGTTTTCCGCAAGTATACAGGTCGCAATCGAGTAATAAAGTGGACTATGGGAAGTCGGATTTCGAACCACAGGGAATAGAGATTGCTAAGTGTAAACCAAGCTTCAATAACCTAGTCTAAATGGCAATTTGGGGGTTTGGTTTTCAAAACTAAAGAGCTACAAAGGATTGCGAATAAGAACTGAAAATTGAGAGTTGATTGGGGTGAATTAATGGCAAGAGCGGATACTTGGGTATGTATCCCTTTTGGATTTCAATTCTAAAGATGAGCAAAGATGTTTATAAATCAAAGTTGGTACTTCTTGTGCCAATAGTCCCTAAATTATATCCAATCCCTCTTCCAAGGTGATTGGATAACTAGTCTCTTAGGACATGATATGAGGCTCAAGGAAATTTATGTATATTGGAAGAATCATGGGGGTGAATTCGTATGAAAGAGTCGTTCGCCCTTCTAGTACCCGATTCCTCGGTAGACTCATGAAACTCTCTAATGAAGCAAGTTCCTAATACAAGGAGGCGCTAGCTCTACCCTTGTATTGCACACAAGTAATTTCTAGTGATGAAATTATAATCAATACATAACATTCATTAGACATTCAAGAAGGTACCAACAAATCATCATAAACTTTCAATGCTATTAATGCTCAATCCAAAAGTTCAACATACCCAAGTACCAATAGATTAGTTCCCCATAAATGGGGAACTTAAACCAAAGAAGGAAAGCTTACAAATCAATGCAAAGGTAATAGAGAACACCATCACCTCCAAGATTGTAGCTCCGATGGTTCTCTATTCTCAAGATTTGAGGGTGATGACCCCCAAGCCCTAATCTCTCCTCTATCCTCTCTCCCAAGCCAACCTCCCTCTAAACTCTCATACTTAACTATTTATACCCATGAATTAGGGCTCCACTAAAAAAAATTACAACATTGCCCTTGATTGGGCCCATGAAACTGCGAAAGTTATGATGAACGGCCTCGTGAACGGCCTGTTCATCCGTCCGTTCACTCATTACACCTCGCCTCTGAACCGCGGGTGAATCAGCGGTTCATCAGTGATTCGCCTCACGACACTGCTCTGAACGGCGGTGAACGGCCATTCACAAGGCTGTTTCACCCTCTCTTTGTGCCTGCCTTTGTGCCCAGGTGTGAACGGCCGTTCACAAGGCCGTTCACCCCCCTGTTTACTTCAAAATATCTTCGTTTGTTCTTCATTTTGTTGATAAATGCTTCCTTTCCGTCGGGGTGGCCTATTTATGCCCTGTTTACAAAATATGAAGCATTTTACGAACCGGCGGGCTACAAATCATTACATTTGACATGAAAATAAGTATATATATGGTATGTGAATATGCTCATTTGAACGCTTATCAAATATCCCCACACTTAAGCATTTGCTTGTCCTCAAGCAAACAAGACAATGAAAGTACAAGTAAAAGAGATGATAAGTGTTCAACCTCCGGCAATAATAATAATGAATCTGCTATACCTCAAGTTCACCACCGAAGTGTGTGTATTCTCCTATTTTCACACCGGGAACTAGAGTTTGTATAATGTCATCGCGGCTCTAGATGAGTGTTTTCACTCCACATACCATGTTCTAGAGTCTTAGCAAGACAAGCATTCCCTCAATGGACTCTAGAGAGTCCTTGAGGCCCTAAGTTTTAAGACAACTACCCCTCTATTGAGAAAACGGTGGACAAGTTAGAGAGGCTTCAACTATACCTTTTTTTTTTATATCGGGTAGGGCATCTCTAATAGATCCGACTTTCCCGTGCTACAGATCAGTGTAGAGTGTAGATCCTCTTTTCTTCAGGATGCACATGCTGTTTAGGCACCAGAACACCCGGGTACTTAGAGAGTTACAACTCTACCTAGATGTGCTCATACTTAGAAGTGATTTTTCGAATTAAGGAACACCCTGATTAGGGGCCAGGACCCTGAGCTACTTCATCACAACAAGTAGCGGAGCACTGTCTTTATTTCTCTAATGACTCAACTGCTATGTACATACTATTTTATTTTTCTCTAACTTGTCCACTAAGTTGAATTATGAAGGGTCAGAAGCTAAACTAGTGCCACGAATTCTCTTGGAGCCATTGAGAATAATGCTTAGCAATTAAAGTCAACAAAACATGGTAGTGGGTTATCTATTATGACTAGAGCTTTTGAATTTCATGAATATAATCTCTAGATGTCCATGGTGTGTCGTAGGAGAATTCTAAAAAAAATTTGGGTACTAAAATGGTGAACAAGAAGTAGAGTGAAACATTGCATTTCCAAATAGTGCCATCATAGGTCCATGTCAAACATGCTTCAAATAATTAGCTCCCTATCCCCACACTTAGAGTTTTGCAATGAATTTATCAATGGAAGGGAGCTACCCATCCCCACACTTAAAATCGTACATTGTCCTCAATGTACACAATTATATTGAAAAAATGTGTAATATGCAATAATAACAAAGAGGAGGGCAAACTGAAACTTCCCCGGTTATATTTGGTAGATGGTGTTGCAATTTGGTTTATATGTGAAAGCTTTTTCCGGGGTGTTCCATCATGAGTATCTGCAAAATAGAGTAAGAGAGGGGGGATAGCTCGAAAGGAGGTGACATAGTGCAGGAGATAAACAAACGAAAAAGGAGTTCTGTTAACAATAAATTTCAATGATCCGTATGTAGTTGCTCATCGGATGCTGGTGCGGCCTTAGGCGAAGGGTTCAAGACTGGCGCTACAGTTGCTTGGGCTCGTGTGGTTGTCGCCGTGTGAACGGTCAAGAGAGTGAATGCGTGGGTGAGCTCAGCAACTGTGTCTTCCTCATCATCATCTTCAATGCATGGGCGTGGACGTTCCGCACGAGGTGGTATGGACGGAGCCGCAACTTGGAATTGTTGGTGAGGAAGAAGTAGTGGAACCCTGATGCGCACGTTGAGTTGGGACATGGTGTACTAAACAAAAGGTTGGTATTTCAGGTTTGCCTGCAAAAACTAGCCCTTTGAGAAAAATCATGCAGAATGTTTGCAGAAAAGTATTGTAGTATTGCCAACCACCATGTGAACGGGCCAGTGGACGGCCGTTCAATAGCCAGTTCACAGACTGATATGGTTTAAACCAAGTTTGCTAGTTCCATAAAGCCCAGATTTTGAACAAACCATTAACGCATACCTAGCATGATGAGTCTAATGATGCTAATGTGGACAAGGGAATTTAATGTCAAAAGATCTCATGAGTTCTATCACTACAAAGCAAATAACACAAAGAAACAAGATTGAAAAGAAATTTTTGGCTTGGGTTGCCTCCCAAGAAGCGCTTGTTTAACGTCACGAGCTTGACGCACGTCACTCATACCTATGGAGGGTCATATGTGAAGAGGCATCCATCAGTATTTCTATAAAAACACTTACCAAACAGAATCTTTCCTAAATTATCATATATGGAGCAAGTTTGAGAAGTCATACCAGGGTCACCCTCATTTAGTGGGTGAGTTGAGGGAGTAGGGGTACCCTTTTTCTTCGTCTCCATACATAGCCACCGGCAATGAGTTTCAGCTCCTTCGACTTTGTCTTTCGTGACAACTTTGGAGGTTGAGTTGAGATAGTGCCAACATTCATGAGCTCTTCATGTTGTTCGTCGAGTTCCTCCAAACATTGAAATGCTGGGTCAGTATGTAAAAAGTCCTCCAAGCAGTCGGTTGTGATCTTGTCAACTTCATCGACACTATAAGAGGTGTCATCGTGATTGATGGTGTGTCGCATAGCTTCAGGTAGCTTGAACACCACTTCTTGGTCCCCCACTCGAAGTGCCAATCTCCCATGAGCGTGGTCTTCCAATGCTTGAGCTGTAGCTAAAAAGGGGTGACCAAGTATAATTGGGACATCTACATTATCATCAACATCCAAGAGGACAAAATCAGCTGGGAATACAAATTGATTAATCTGAATCAACACATCTTCAGCTAGCCCCTTTGGTCGTTTCACTGATCTATCGACTAGTTGAAGTGTCATCCCTGTTGGTTTTGGGGCTGCAAGCCCTAATTATATGTACAATTTGTAAGGCATTACATTTATACTTGCACCAGAGTCTGCTAATGCCTTTTTCACAACACCTTCACCAAGTGTACAAGGGACTACGAAGCTCCCTGGATCCTTTAGCTTCTTGGGCAGCTCATGTTGCAATATTGCAGAACATTGAGCATTCAATGTGACAGCACCTGCATCCTCTAGTTTCCTTTTGTTGGAAACTAGTTCCTTCATAAATTTAGCATACTTTGGCATTTGGGCAAGGACCTCCACCAACGGTAGGCTGATGTGCAGCTGTTTGATTGTGCTCATGAATTTTGTGAATTGAGCATCTTCCTTGTCCTTTCTAAGCCGCTCCGGATATGGAATTTGGGGTTGATATGTGCTTTGGGGTGTTTGATCTACCCCTTTCTCTTTCTCTGTCGGCTTTCCCGTTGAGTTCTCTGAGGGTTCAACCTCTTCAACCTCTACTGTATTGTCAGCTGGAGGTGGTGCAATAGATGACTGCACTTCCTTGCCACTTCTCAAGGAGATGGCCTTGCAATGCTCCCGGGGGTTTGCCTCCGTGTTTCCCGGAAGGGTGCCTTGTGGCCTTGTTGAGATATCCCTTGCCAATTGCCCCACCTGGTTTTCCTATCCCTGAAACGCTGCTTGAAGATTTCTGATTGAGGCATTAGTGTCTTGTACGAACTTCAACATGGTTTCTTCGAAGATGGATTTCTTTTCTTATGGTGGCCTTGGCATCGGCTGCCAACTGGGTGGATATTGTCCCGCTTGGGGGTTCCCATATGAAAGCGCCGGGTTGTTCCACATTGGGTTTGGTGGTCGATACTGATTGTTTGGCATTCTCTGTTGGTTTCCCATGTATTTGACTTGCTCCATAGGTGATGCCTCAGCATAAGAGATCGGACAATTCGATAGCTTGTGGCCTCCTCCACAAGTAGTGCAAAACATAACGCAAGAATCGAGCCGAAGCTCTCGCCAACATGGGGGGCACCACCCACGGTAAGGCGGTCAATTTGTTTTGACAGGGTGTCCAATTTTTCAGCAAGGAAAGTGTTTATAGAAGGAGGACCTTCTACTGATCCCACGAGCTTAACTTGCTTATCCCTTGTGGACCAATGGGCCTCATTCCCGGCCATGTCTTCGAAAATCTTCTCCGCTTCTTCGGGGTACTTGTTGCTTAATGAAGCTCCTGCAGCACAATCCACCAAGACTCTATTGGCATTGTCTAATCCATTATAGAAGGTGCGGACCTTGCTGCAAGCATCTAAGCCATGCTGAGGGCAACGACGAAGTAGTTCCCTGAACCTTTCATAGGCTTCAGAGAATGTTTCACCCCTATTCTGCCTGAAGGCATTGATGTCAAATCAGAGTTTTGCGGCCTTGCTTGGTGGGAAGTAATGGCCCAGGAATTTCTCTAGCATGTCAGCCCAAGAACGGATGGAACCCGAGGGGAGCGATGTGAGCCAACTATAGGCCCCTCCTCGTAGACTCCATGGAAAGAGTCGCAATCGAATGGCTTCATCGGTGACTCCATCTGGCTTAGAAATGCTGCAAATTTGAAGGAACTTTGCTATGTGCGCATGAGGGTCTTCATCTGGCCTTCCATCAAATTGAGCTGAATTTTGAAGCATATGCATTGTGCTTCCCTTGATTTCAAAAGTGTTGATATTAACATTCTGAGGGTGGATGCTGAATTCTTCTCCGGTGTATTGAGATCGCTCATAAATTTGGCTAATATGCAGCCTTCTTTCGGCCATAATAGGTACTACTTCAGTTTCAGTGTCAATCTCAACTGTGACTGAGTTTTCTGCTTCAGAAGAAGGATCCAGCGATGAACCTTCTAATCCTCTCAAACGGCGATGAAAGGTTCTATCAATTTCACTATCTCTTTCCAGTAAACCCTTGGGGTTCCTTCGGGTCATGCAACGATTCCTCGTACGAAGAGATAAAACAGAAAAAAATGAGTATCTAAAGGATCAAAATAAAGTAAAATAGAAGAAGAAAAAACGAACAAGAAAATAAGAGACTAAATTAATAAAATCTTAGTCTAACTAGCAAAACTATTCCCCGGCAACGGCGCCAAAAACTTGATGGTGTGTTTTTCGCAAGTATACGGGTCGCGATCAAGTAATAAAGTGGACTATGGGAAGTCGGATGTCGAACAACAGGGAATAGAGATTGCTAAGTGTAAACCAAGCTTCAATAACCTAGTCTAAATGGCAATTTGGGGGGGTTTTGGTTTTCAAAACTAAAGAGCTACAAAGGATTGCGAATAAGAACTGAAAATTGAGAGTTGATAGGGGTGAATCAATAGTAAGAGAGGATACTTGGGTATGTATCCCTTTTGGATTTCAATTCTAAAGATGAGCAAAGATGTTTATAAATCAAAGTTGGTACTTCTTGTGCCAATAGTCCCTAAATTATATCCAATCCCTCTTCCAAGGTGATTGGATAACTAGTCTCCTAGGACTTGATATGAGGCTCAAGGAAATTTATGTATATTGGAAGAATCATGGGGGCGAATTCGTATGAAAGAGTCGTTCGCCTTTCTAGTACCCGATTCCTCGGAATACTCATGAAACTCTCTAATGAAGCAAGTTCCTAATACAAGGAGGCGCTAGCTCTACCCTTGTATTGCACACAAGTAATTTCTAGTGATGAAATTACAATCAATACATAACATTCATTAGACATTCAAGAAGGTACCAACAAATCATCATAAACATTCAATGCTATTAATGCTCAATCTAAAAGTTCAACATACCCAAGTACCAATAGATTAGTTCCCCATAAATGGGGAACTTAAACCAAAGAAGGAAAGCTTACAAATCAATGCAAAGGTAATAGAGAACACCATCACCTCCAAGATTGTAGCTCCGATGGTTCTCTATTCTCAAGATTTGGGGGTGATGACCCCCAAACCCTAATCTCTCCTCTATCCTCTCTCCCAAGCCAACCTCCCTCTAAACTCTCATACTTAACTATTTATACCCATGAATTAGGGCTCCACTAAAAAAAATTACAACATTGCCTTTGATTGGGCCCATGAAACTGCAAAAGTTACGATGAACGGCCTGCGTGAGCGGCACGTTTCATCGGTCAGATTCGACTCACGGCTTTCCGAACCGGCAGTGAACTGAGCTGCTCATCACCATTCACCTCACAGCTTGCTCTGAACCGGCAGGTGAACGGCCATTCACAAGGCTGTTCACCCTCTCTTTGTGCCTGCCTTTGTGCCCAGGTGTGAACGGCCGTTCACAAGGCCGTTTACCCCCCTGTTTACTTCAAAATATCTTCGTTTGTTCTTCATTTTGTTGATAAATGCTTCCTTTCCGTCGGGGTGGCCTATTTATGCCATGTTTACAAAATATGAAGCATTTTAAGTACCGGCGGGCTACAAATCATTACATTTTACATGAAAATAAGTATATATATGGTATGTGAAAATGCTCATTTGAACGCTTATCAGCCACCTCTATACAACCTATCATACGGGCCGTATACTGGCCCGTATTCCCTTCAGGTGCCAGTATACGGCCATATATCAGCCCGTATAAATGCCCGTATGGGCCCTTCGGGGTGCTCTGAGGTTCCGGTTTCTCCAGAAATGCTTTCTTTCTTCCGGGGTCCTGGTATTCTGCCCTGTTTATCAGAATGAATACATTTTAAGTATCGGTTGGCAAAAAGTCTTCAAAATTACATGCCAAGCATATAGGGATATGATATAAAATTATGCTCTAATGAACACTTATCAAAAAGCGTTGTAGGAATTTTTGGTCCATACCTCATATTCATCAATATGAAATCCATACTTGCCCCAATCTATAAATATCCGGAGGGGATTCAATACCTGAGTATCTCCCTTCTCTGCTTGATTGCCATCACTATTCTTACCAAGTGTTCTTAAGCCAATTTCCTTTTTAGTAATTAGATTAGTAAATCATCAACCTTTGGATAGACTAGGTAGTAGATAATTAGGTACAATTAGTGGTCTAGGTCCCTGTGGGTTCGACATCTGACTTTCAAAGTCCACTTTATTACTTGATCTGCCCTGTGTACTTGCAGCCTAAGCATCAGTCACACATTAGGCTCATCATCACCTGGTCCGCGAAGAACTCTAAATTAGTTTAATCCCGATCTCTAAGCAACCAAACCCTAGCCGTACGGAGCCTACTTAAAATATATAACTGCATTGTTATTGGTGTTCTATGGTTCTTACTATTAGCTTTTACCCTAATCAGGAAAGTGAGTTGTAGTTGTAAAGCAACCCAAGCGACCACCCGATCTGTCAGCGTGCACCCCCCTCTCCCCTATTGTCTATGCTAAGACTTAGCTTGACTGTGATCTCTCGTCATGCATCAAACAATTCAAATAGCATGGTCGGAGCTTTCGCACTAACAAACTATACGAATAAGCACACATAGACAATTCGCAGAAATAAATAAAAAGGGAAACTAATATTAAGAAGAATAAAGATTCACAAGTTTATCTAAGAGTTCAAGGACCCAAGGCACCACAAGGGTTTAGCCTCTCATACTAATAACAAGCATTACAATAAATAAGGAGGAAGAAATAAGAAGACTCATAGACTCCTTGGCACGATGCTTCCTCCGCCTTAGACTTCTCTCTGAAACAGCGGTCGATTCCAGGATACGCCAAAAGTTTCCTGGGACTCCGCCCATAGATGCCTCTCTAAATCAGATTAGACGGACGAGTTCAAATTGACGCCACATGGGCGTGTAAGGTCCGTGTGCGTATCTAGATAACTTTGGATTTGTATTCAAGCGATTTTGGGTGATTTTGAGGTGTAAACGCCCGTGTGGACCTTGCACACGCCCTTGTGAATATCAGGATAAGTTTCGGAAAACTTATGGATAGATTCTGAGCGGTTTTTGAGATACGGAGAGAGGCAAGGTCTGTCATACGCCCTTGTGGTTGGGCGTGTCCTTTTTCCAGGTCTGCACAGTATTTATCAAACGTTCAATCGGATGAGCAAATCAACTTGGATTAACCTAAAATTTTAATTGCGTGTTCCTGACTTCTTGTTCTTCAATCTGAACAGTGGAGATTGGATTTAGAGTTCTATAGCTCTTGAAATAAATTCTAGACTTATTCAGCTTATTCACACTGCTCACACCTCTATCTTCTCCCTCTTTCTTTGCTCCTTTGTCATGGAACACCGCTTCTAATTGTCACTTCATCAACCTCTTATATGGATTATGTCTTTTTAGCGTATTTTTATCCGAATTGATCCACTTTTGCTTCTTTTCTCTTGAGTGCTTGATTATCGGTCCAATCACACAAAACACCCAACAACACACAAAAGTGGAAGGAACCTTGTCAAAATACATGCAAAGTGTATTTAAATATGATACAAAAATATGTATATTTATGCACTCATCAATATGACTTTAACTTGAAGAGCATGAGATAGCGTTTTTCAGGAAATTTCCTAAGTTTTGGAAATCTTATTCATGCTTATTGATAAATCTCTAGTTGGAGATAGATTTTGAAAATTATGCGAAGATTAAATAAATGATAATGAAATAGAGAAAGAGAAATAGATAGAAGTATCAGTGGACTACACCGTGCTAAGACACTTGCCCGGATCAGTGGTGGCTTCGTGATAGAGCCAGAGAGTATAATACTAGGTTGGGATGGGGTGATTTTCTGAAACTCTGAATGTTTGAGTTAACTATTTGTTTTTAAAACTTTCCATTTTCAATAAATCAAAATCCTCTTTCCACACCTGTTTGGTGCCTAGTGCACGTATATATTATTTGCCCTGTAGCTGCGAGATTAGTTGATTCGGAGAGGCAAATCAGGAGAGAAATGACTCCGCCTGATTACACTCTGATTCTGCAGTATTGAGGTAGGGATGTAGGTTACCCTGGTATTCATGATATTACATGATGATGCCATAATTCCCACCTCCCGGATAGCAAGTTGAGACTGGGCCTGGAGGATATTTGTATTGATTATGTTTACTAAGAGATTTTGTAGTATTCATTCACGGTACCAACAGATAAAGTGTTGAGATAAACAACCCAGAGAATTTACTATAGTATTCAGTTCTAATCTACATAATCAATAAAGATTGAAGATAATGCATTGACCAGCATATTATTTTAAATACATTGTGTCTTCAGATTTTTGTATAATTTATTTCAGAATTGCTTTTCATCCTCAGACAGATGGTCAATTGGAGAGAAGAATCCAAACTTTGGAGGACATGATGAGAGCATGTGCCCTTGACTTCACTGAGTCTTGGGAAGAGCACTTAGCAATAGCGGAGTTTGCCTATAACAATAGTTATCAAACGAGCATCCAAATTGAGTCATATGAGGCTTTGTACGAGCGACCATGTCGATCTCCTATATTTTGGAATGATGTGGGAGAGCCGAAGTTCGTAGGACCCGATGAGGTACAAAAAACAAAGGAACAAGTTAAAATAATCAGGGAAGGATTAAAGATAGCTTAGAGTCGCAAAAAGAGCTATGCTGATAGACGTCGCTCTGAGTTGGAGTTTCAAGTAGGCGATAAAGTACTTCTAAGAGTATTACCCATGAAGGGTGTAATGAGAGTTGGAAAGCATGGGAATCTTAGCCCGCATTATGTTGGACATTTTGAGATATTGGAACGAGTTGGAGCAGTGGCATATCGGTTGGACCTATCTCCAGACTTCGATAAGGTTTATAACGTCTTCCATGTCTCCATGTGAGGAAGTGCTTGACCGACTCGTCTTAGATCATAAACTATGAATCAACGGAACTCCATCCGAACCTGTCCTATGAGGAATGGTCAGTGAAAATACTTGACTACATGGAGCAACAATTAAGGAATCGGGCTATTTCTTTAGTCAAGGTGAGATGGAACAACAACAATGACAGTGAAGCCACCTGGGAACGCGAAGCGGACATGAAGATGCGTTACATGGATTTGTTTAAGTAATTCCTAATGTGAGTTTAGGGGATTAAACGATTATAAGGGAGGGGGGAGGAGGGGGGGGGGGGGTGGAGAGAAAGAGAGAGAGAGAGAGAGAGAGAGAGAGAGATTGTAAAAGCCACCCCTTCTAATATACCATTCCTGCTTGGAATTATATTATTTAAATAAAATTTACCGTGGTCTTGAGTAAATGATTGACGGGCTTGAGATTAATGGTTAAAGAGACGAACATTATTGGAGGACAAAAGAGCTGAGAAAGATGGATCTCGGTCTGGCTGCGATTTGGATCTCATGATTCCACTATTGGGCATGTGAGGCTACAGGAATTCCGTGACTTCACAGTACCACATGTGGAGCTACATAACGATGATATTTTAATTTAAAGTATTATGATTATAATATTTTAAATTAAAATATATTATTATATAATATAAGTTATGGATGAAGAGAGAGAGAGAGAGAGAGAGAGAGAGAGAGAGAGAGAAATCAATTCCTCTCATCCCCTCCGCTCTCTCTCGATCCCTAAATTCTCACGAGCCCTAACTCGCACCCACACCTACGCCTCCGACAGACCTACCGGCCTCAAGAACCATCATGCGCCAGCCTCCGCTGAGTTGCTCTTGCTCAAGGCCAGAGCTCCGCTTAGAGCTTCTGCCACCAAGGCGTGACCCTTGTCCGTCTGCAGGTCCAACCCCGCAGCGCCAGCCTCGGGCTTGCTCCGCCCAGCCTCGCAGCCGGCCTGCACGTGTGTCTCTGCCCCAGATTCGCCACCTACGCCACTGGCCTGACCTCAGCCGCCACCTGCGAGCTCCGCTCTAAGCTCCTTCGGGTGATACCTAGGCCACCAGCACTCCCCTTCCCTCCGACCGGCATCTGAGGAGTGACGATCCCGAGGCACGGCAGCCTCTCCCACAGCTGCATGAAAACCGCCACCGCGCGCCCAGCCACCTTCTCCGTCTGTTACGTGCGCGGAGGCCGCCAGTCATCAGCCAACCGCTCCGTGAAGCTCGCGAACGTTTTGTCTCCCCTCGCCTATAAAGGTAGTAGTCTCCATGACATGCAGAAGATAGAGAGGAGAAAGACCAAGAAGGAGAAGGATCTCCGGCGATCGGAGATCAGAGGGGTAATATAAGGGACTGCTCCCGGCGTCTGGTAGCTTCATCTCCTCCATTGTCATCTCCAGGCGAAAAAGGAGGCCAAGAAGGCAAGGAGGAGGTGTTGCTGCTCGTCCACGAAGCAGCCCAGTTCGCCAGAAAATCAGAGCTTCTACGCCAAGCGACAGAGAGCTCTTTGGAGGCACTGTTTGACGTTCACCTATTCCCGGTAAGCTTCCGCTCCCTCCAGTATGACTTTAGAATAGTATAACATGCATTCTGTCCTCGGTTCGAGCTCGCCTGAGAAGAAGAAGGAACCGGTCTGGATGGTGGAACTCCAGAGAAGGATGGTGAGCATTCCATCCTCACAAGTGGAGTTCGACGCGCTCAACGCTCGCCGGCGGTTTAGTGTGCCCTTCAGGTGGAGTCCGGCGGCTGTGGCTCTCGCTGGTAAAGCTTCTGATGGAGTTCGGCCAAGAGAGAGAAGGAGATAGTGAGAGAAGAAGAAGATAGATAATAAAAAAAATATATAATTAATTTACTAATCTAATTAATTAAAAGATTAAAGTTTTATTTAATCAATTAGAATCTTTTATAGTGTGACAATTATTGATTCAATAAATCAAAAGGGAGTATGGGTAAATTAATCAATTTAATTGTTTAATTAGATTGGTGGAGGATTTAATTAAATAGATTAAATAGATTAAATTGATATTTAACATCTAGGTATTTAAATAATTAATACCTAAGTTGATTAAGAAAACCATTACCAAGGTTGATCAATTGATTTAATGCCTAAGTACCTAGGTGATTAAATTAAATCATGTAATGGGCTAATTTCGGATGGTTGGGCTCAAGCAAGTCAATGAATTAATTAAAAGAACCAAGGTTGGGGACCTAAATTGCGAGATAATTGATTTAATTAAATCAATTAAAAAAAAGCTAATTGGTGGGGTTCATGGTGAGACCCAACTAAATTGGGCTAGGGAAATAAGTGGGCTCAGCCAAGTCGTATAGAAAAACAAAATATATAAGAATAAAGTTAGAAAAAAAAAATGATTGTAGGTAGTGGGAGTCAAACCCAAGACCACCCAAACCTAGTTGTTGGGTCTTAACCCTTGGGGACATGGTTAGCCACGTGAAAGAGCATAGTTCTTCTAGATTAAGTAGAACTTGACAGTTAAGGGTTGTATAACTTATTGGTCTTGGTAAGTGGGCCCAATTTTAGTTAAAGTGACTAAAGGTGATCAAATAGATTTCAACCCATGACAAATAAGTATCAAGTTGACGGGTTGACCTAAGTTGACCAAGTTTGGGTTGAGAGTTAACTAAGGGCTTGGAATTGAGGAAAAAGGGTTGGTAACCGAATAAACGGTCTCCGGGACCCGTTTTATTGGGCTAAAGTCCCAAAGAGTGAGAATCATACATATGCATCTAGGAACGTAGGGACCTTATTAGAACCTTGACACTAATAGAAACTCTGTTAGTAGATACTGCCGTAGAGACTTAGAGACACGTCAGGAGGGGACTAGATAGATTTCCAGTTCTTGCTAAAAGTAAGTATACTTACCTTGTACCCACTCTTCGGAGTTTTCCTTGGCTTTGATATTATCATGTTGATAGTTGATTATACATGTTATCTTTTTTTGTTTTCATTCTTGTTGAGCATGTATGATTGTTTTGGGATGTTGGTGTCCTTGTTTTCTTGTGGGTCTATTGCTCGGACTCAGTGGAGCGTGGGGGCTTCGTTAGAGAAACGTTTAAGGATGGGACAACCTGGCGATTCTCGCTGCTACCCGCAGGAAGGCGATACTGCTGTCCTACCCGTCCAATGGGAATGGTATCTTGCCCGTATTCGACGCATTTGAGAGGTGGTACTACCGACTTACAACCGGAGGGTCGAGCGACCAAAGGGTCATGGTTAGAGCGCTTAGCTGGATTCGCTGATCAGGGGTGATCCTTGAGTTTTCTTGAAACTCATCACAAAGCTTGAGGGCCTCTGTAGTTAGGAGCCGTACCATTGTTTTTATTTGTGGTAGATTCTAGAGTTGTTTTTCTTACAAATGTGGTCCCATTGTTGACATGTTGATATACTGTGTCTTTGTGACCCCGTAGGGGTACTTATTGGGCTTTCCATTCGAAAGCTCATGTACTTGCTCTTTCTGTTTCAGATTCTGAGGTGTAGGGGCTTGTGCAGAGGACGCAGTCAGGTTCTAGGAGTTACTGAGGTCTGAGGATCTCTTTTATGTTTCTTTGTTGTGTGAGACACTCTCTATGTAGGACCCGTGTAGGGGCCTGATTTTATGTGGGACTTATGGACTCCTTATGATTTTACTTCCTTTTGACTTGTATACGTTTTATGTTGTTATCTGCTGAGTTACACTTAGGCCTTGTGTTCGAGCAGAGCTTGACTCTACTCGGGTACGGCCAGTTTGTGCACGTGCTCGGGGCCTGGAATCCGGGATGGGGCGTGAAAATTATACTTTAATTATATTTAAACAGAGATGTGCAAACTCCTCTTTTATTATATATTCCGTTGTTGTTATCTCTAGATAATATTGTATAGGAACTCTGAGGCCTTGCGCCCAGATAGGGACTTGTCCCTGTTTGGGTGAGGCTGGTTTGTCCACTTGCCCGGGCCTGGGTTCGGGGCGTGAAAGATTAAGGTGGTATCAGAGAGTACACTTCAAGTCACCCTAGTGGTCTTAACAACTTTGAAAACTTGTTTCAAAATTCTTATGAGAGTAGGTTTGGGTAGTGTAGTTTATCCTAACAACTTGAATTTGTTTCTATATTTCAGAAGTCATGCCACCAAGGCCACAAGGAGACTTCGCAAACGGGCGGTGACCCCACCCCCAGAACCCATGCATTGGGAGCAGGAGGCTACCGTGGATATGGATGACAAGGGCCACCTTACGGCGGCCCCTAAGACTGGCGGATATCCGGATTTGACGACTGGAGGATACCCAGATCCCGCAGCCAGAGGATACCCAAATCCTGCAATCGGAGGATACCAAGGACCCGCAACTGGAGGATATCTAAGTCCCACAGCAGGAGGATATCCAAGTCCTGCACTCGGAGGATATCCTAGTCCTGTACCTGGAGGGCCTTATGATCTCGCAATGCTTGCGGGGTTGATGCATGAGATAATGCTATTCATGCGCGACTAGCGCCAGCATCAGCAGCAGTATGCCCTAGCTCCACCCCCACCTACAACTGCAGAGAGCAGCCGCAGTGCACTGGTTGAGTTCAGGAGGCATGGACCACCACCTTTCGATGGGGGTACAGACCCGACAGTGGCAGAGCTGTGGATTGAGGATATAGAGGCTATGTAACACCCATCTCCTTTTCAGGGAATACGTGTCACACTAGCCAGGTCTATGGAATGAACCCTAAACCTAAGGCTGTAAACTACTAATTAATTATAAAACAAGTAATTTGCTGAAGCTAATAAGCAAACATATTATAACATAGACTTCAAACTCTAGATACTGTTTAGTACACAAATAAAATATTGTCTCAGACGTAATCGTCTCAAATACAACATAATCCAACTTAACATAATAACTAGACACGGGAGTTTGAGCCAGCTATAGGACATCTCCTCTAGACTCGCGATCAAACAAACCTTCTATATGGTCTTCTGTCTATTGCCTGCAATCACAATGTCAAGAGAAAAGGGGCTGAGCTACTGGAGCTCTGTGAGTTGGGAACATATCTGTCGGGTGTAAACTGTACCCGTATAATAAAGTAAAACAGTAAATCTGAAGTATAAAACATGTATAGGAAATAACTGAAATTAAATATTGAAATCTGAAATAAATACTGAGCAAATATATGCCGGTCAATGTGTTCTCTTTAATATGCAAATCTGATTTCCTATTTCTGTGTCTTGTAATTTATTTATGAATCTGACATTTCCCCTGGGTAAGCAAGAAATGCAGAATCATTTGATAATCACAAGACTAAGATCTCTGACTACACATCTACTTCAATACTGTAGAACCAGCGACCAACGGGTAAATCTACTACGCGAGGTTATTTATATATGTACACTAGGTACCTGAGAGTATGGAAAGTGGGTATTGATTTTATAAAGTGGAATGTTTAAAAAAAAAACATATAGTTCGGTATTAAAAACAGAGATTTAAATCACCCCTCTTCTAACCTAGTGCCGTACTGTCTGGCTCTAGATGAGCCACCACTAGTCCATATAAGCATATCAATAAAGTGTAATCTATCTATTTCTGTATCTGTTTCTCTTTTCTGTTACTGATTACTGTGCATGAAATTGTTTTATAAAACTCTAGAAATTTTCATTAAATTCCTAATTCATGTATTTCAAACTGAAATCTATACTGTTTAAAAATACGGTAAATAAGCGAACTGTACAGCTAGTTCCCTTTACCTGAGTCTGGTCCGAGCTTAAGTCTTGCTCGGTCCTTCAGCAGTGGCGGACTTTCTTTTGCCATTTCCTTTCCCTGATAATTGAAATACGAAATCTATAAATACGGAGACCATATTCTTGACTCGTACGCTAATTTAAACAAATAGAATACGGTAACATACGAGATTTATTCTTCTTAATAACTACACTTATCTTCGTTATAGATAACTAACATGCTCTTCCTAAACAATTAGGGATTCATAATTAAGAGAGTTAGGAT
Source organism: Dioscorea zingiberensis (assembly GCA_026586065.1). NCBI lineage: Eukaryota > Viridiplantae > Streptophyta > Magnoliopsida > Dioscoreales > Dioscoreaceae > Dioscorea > Dioscorea zingiberensis. Next base: position 41,443,503 of record CM048818.1, read on the forward strand.
GGAATTTCTAGAAAAATTGGGCAGCACCTCCTCTGTTTTTACGGCTCCCAAATTACTACAAACATTCATCACATATAACAACTTAATTAACAACTTATAATACATGCAAAATCTAACATCTCACAGCCCTTATACATGGATATCATCATCCATCTCCAAACCCTAAATTCATGAACTTAATTAGGGCTTTCCCCAATTTAATCCTTCAATTATCTAGTTAATTATAGGGTTATTCCCAAGAAGCTCACAATAGAGAGTGAGGATCAGGGTTGAACTGAGGCTACGCGGCGGGCTGCGCGGCGCACAACTTGGCTGGATTGTGCAGGCACGCGAGGGGGGGGGGGGGCGGCTGCAGCTGTGGCTGTGGCGGAGTCATGGAGGCGCGGAGAAGCCAGGAGCTGGAGCAACCACGGCTGGCGGCCCGGGATCTGGCGGACGCGAGGGGCAACCATAAGCGAGGTCGGCCATGGCGAAGGGTGCTCCGGGCTGGCGGGGAAGTGAGGCGAAGAGAGGACTCGGGAGGCGCCAGTAGCGGGTTGAGCTCACCGACACTGAAGGGAGACGGGAAGTGGAAAGAGGGAGAGGCTTAAGGTTCACAGCTTGAGCTTAGAATATGAATGAAAGAGAGAAGAGAAATAATTTTTCACTTTCAATCTCTCTCTCCCTTGACTTATAAGGTAAGTATGCTGATATTTTTAATTTAGTAATCATTTTAATGTCCACACTATTATAATAACTTATCTCTTTAAAAGTTTTTGATTAAATTAAATTATCTTCTAAAATATCTTCTACTACAAGCCGAACAATTTTTCATTGATCTTATCTTGTTACTGTGCCATCACGAGGGCGACTAATAATGTTATTATCCGCTCGCCTCTATCTCTCTCACCCAGCATCCTGAATCCCAAGTTAAACGCACCCAACACATTCACTCACGATAGCATCATGTGTCGTCTCTTCTCCCGACCCAGATCCGTGTTTCTCGGCTTTTGACTAGGCCAAATCTACTTTATCGGGACTCTAACTTTTGTCCGATATTCCTACTTAATTCATCTGAATTAATTAATATTTAATTAATTTCTTGTTTAATTAATCTAGTATTGCCAACCATCCACCTCCAACTATTCTATGTAACTTTGGTCTTGCCCAGTAAGGCCTTCTCTCGGCCCTATAGTTGTGAGACTGGATTTCGGTCCATTAAATTCTGATTTTTTTTTAAATTTTGAGGTTAATAATGATTAATCTGATTTTTAGCTAATTAACCTCATTTAAAATTTTGAAAATTAACTGAAATTTACTTAGAAAATTCTGGGATGTTACAGGCTACCTTCTGGGTTATGCAGAGTCTGGAAGAAGATATGGTGAGATTGGCTTCCTACATGTTAAAGGGTCGTGCTAGAAGCTTGTATAGGGCCAAAGCACAGAACAAAGAGGAAGAAGCTTTTAAGACCTGGGCACAGTTCAAGTCTGCCTTCTACAACAATACTTCTCGGCAAGCTGACAAGCACAAATGGCACATATACCTGTGAAGTTATGTAATCACATGGGTGTAAATGATATATTATTGTAGACTAAATTAACTAATCTAATTAGTATTATTAAAACGAAAACGAGATGGTTATAGAAAATTTGAATTTGAATTTTTTTTTAAAATAGAAAATTAGATTTAGATTTTAAAAATTTCTCAGAATTTTTTATTTTTAAACTTAAAAATTATAACAACCATCTAAAACAATATATTTTAAATCATGTTCTATCTATGAGTTCATGTTCTGTAACGGTGGTTGTTAACTGAGATAATTTATTTATTTATCATAATTAAAACGTTTGTCCCTCTATAATCATCTTCCTCAAATCATTTTTAGATCTCAAAATCTTTTTTAACAAAGAGACTAACCAAAACTAGTAATTAATTATAGGTCTCTTGAATAGTGCCCAAATTATCTATAGATCGTTGGAGGGTGTGTAGGGTTGGTGTAATAATATTTTGAGTTTGTGTGTTTTGAGTGGGGGAAAACTGTCAAATAGAGCCAGAGACTAACAGAAAATTTGCCCTAATCAAAATGGAAAGAAGAAAAAGACAACTAATTTTTATACTTTTACAATGAAAGACATTGCTAAGTGTCACTGGATAAAAAAAAATAAAGGAAATACTTAATCAATAGATAATTTTTTTTAATAGTGTATAAAACAATAAAAAAATAAAGTAAATACTCAATCACTAAATACATACTCAATCAATGTAAAATGTGTATTTTGAAAAAATGAAAATATTTTAAACAATCAATTTTTTAAGCATAAAAATAATGCTTAAAATTTTAAATATTTAATGTATTTAGAAAATATATTATAAAAGTGAAAATAAGAAAATTTAAATTTCATATTAAGAAATATAAATTTCTATTGTTTTAAACAGTCAAATCATATCAATATTCTTATAAAATAATTAAAATTTTTTAATTAATATATTTCAAAATTTTTGACATGTATTTTAAGCCCTTAAAAAATATCACTTAGGTAAAAAATTAATCCAAACAGTTCATTCTATATTATTTGTTTGGAATTTAATTTTTTAATGCTTTAAAACTTTAAACAAATAATTTTTTAGTTCATAAAAAATAATACTTAAAATCATTAATATTTTTAGAAAATTTGTTAAAAAAATTAAAATCTTATATTTTTTTAATATTTAAATTATTAAATATGTGAATATAAAAAGATCATGAAAAACTAAAATAAAAAATAAAAAAAAAACCCAAACATTGTGAGGGTCATTTACTCTTTTATATCTAACTGGGGAAACACTTTGACTTTTGGTATTTCTTATCACTCTCCTTTTTGAAAATCTTTTCTATCGGTTTTTTCCATCAGAGAGTTGTGTAAACTTTTTAAAAAAATTTACCTTTACCTCTAAGTCTTTTGACGAGATATCTCAGAAGTGAGTCATGTCGTTATTCCTTTCCTTTGTTTGTCCAGCAAGTTTCCCCATCCTCTTTATCTTGTTCCTCTCTTCAATGAGAGTTTCTTTAGCTAAACCTCTACATTTTCATCTTTCATTCTTTTCCTTTGCTTGTGGTTTTTGAAGGATAAGTCCATTTCATTTGGTTTACAAATGATGGTCACCTTCTTCTTAAGCTGAGCACAAAAAACCGTCGCGGCTAATGTGTAAGAATTTAAACATTAAATACTTTTCATTTCATGTAAACTAATTGGCCAACTTGGTATGAATTAAAAACAATATTGTATGGGGGACTTCATGTATAATAATTTGGTTGAGGGTTTAGATGCTAATAGTTGGAGGGCTTGCATGTAAAAGGTTCAGGGAAGAGGACTAAGTTACCAATGGACCATGAAGCTGAGATTGTTACCAGCTCTCAAGCCCAAGGACCACAAGAATATGGGAATTGGATATACCCAAGTGGTCAGCTGAAAGCGAGTTAGCACTAAAGAGCCAAGCCATATCTTTTCTCATAAATTGAATCCCCAAAAGTTGAACTCTCTTCATGGAACTTATAGCACTATGACATCTCGACGTTGGGTGAGGTATTTCTAGGGTACTATGCCATGCTAAAAGAAGTGAAGGAGAATCGGACCTCTACCCTACAACCAACCACTCCTCTAATCCCTTTAAGCCATTAAAGCCACCAGAGCAACGAATTCGTCCCTGAACTTGCGAACTATATACCCTTTGAGAGTTCAGTGATTTCTCCTACTCACCATTGTGACCATCTCTTCCGTTCTTCTACATCTCTCCCAAAACCCTTGAAAAGAAACCCTAACTGCCTCACTCCCTTCAATCTCTCCCTATCAGCACACACGACTGCAACCCAAATCTTTGAGGCACTGGGGATAGGATTAGATCTAGTCCCTTGCTTCCGCACTTAGCTGCACTCTTTAATCAACAAGATTGTGAAGCTTGCTAGAAGGTGCTACATTTAAGCCATTTAGAATGCAACAACTAGACCTGAGGGATGGTATACCAATTTATCTTGATGATCAAAGTGCGAGGAGTGTGTGTCACAATTGACTAAGTCTAAACCTTTCTCAAAGTAAGTATTCCACAGTATAAATCACTGTAAGTATGTTTTTTTTAATTACTTTACTTTCTGTTATTAAATTAATCTGGCATATTTTCCTTAAGTCTGAAGTCATGTAAATTTGAGATTTGTTTTGCATGCTTTATGGTTTGATAAATTCTATTATCTGCCAACTAGAACTTGTATTGGTTTTAGAATGTTTCTGTAAAATCTTGTTATTTCTGTCTGGATTGAATAAGGATTCAAAAATCCCTTGGAAATGTATTAGAACGTATTCTGTTTTCTAATGTTTGTGTCGACCCGTGAGCTGGGCCTTAACCGTGTTAACACATGAGCTAAACACCGGCGTGTCTGGCCGGACCGTGGAGACACATGTGTCGGACATTGGTTGTGGCTAGCGGGGGTATGTGAAATGTGAGCTAGGCACTGGCTAAGTTGACACGTATCGGTTATATATTCTATATTATGTGTTTTCTGTACATCTTCCTGTCTGGCTGTTATTCTATTTTGTGCCTGCCAATAGGAGTAAGTACTGACAGTGTCGACACGTACTTGAGAATATAGCTCTACTAGACATGAATGTCTAATGATTTTGACTGAGGTCGATGTCGATGCCAGTTACGGCCGATGGATAACTATTTTGTTCTGTTCTATTCTATTCTGCTATAGCCAAGGTATAGTCTATGGATTTACTTGACTTTTCTATATATTCTGCTCCCTTTTGATTTATTGACAACAATGCACTCCGCTTGCTATATGATATGTTTTTGCGATATATATCTGCTATCTGACTCTTTATATTACCTTATTTCTGAATATGAATTGATATCATCTATATTTATATTTATTAATTTTTGAAAAAAAATTTTGGTATGTTCTTGTTTTAAAGATTTCCGATCGACTTGTATTTGGAAGTATTGTAGGACTTCTATATATATTGTTATAGTGGATGTTTACTGAGCTTTCAAGCTCATACCGTTGGTTTTCCCACTTTTTTTATCGCGACATGTGTAACACCTATCTCCAAATCAGGGGATGAGTGTCACATAAGCCAGGCTAGGAGTGCATCCTGAACCTAAGGCTGTATAAACTGATAATTTAAACACAAATATAATCAAATAAAATAGAAACCATACGTCATGCTCTAGAAATAAATCCACGTCATCATACAATCTCAAATAGACAACAGATATAGCAACATATGACTCTAAACAACAGGAGTTCTACTCACTCCTAGACAACAGATGAAATAACATAACAATAATAAAGGGACTGTCAGAGCCAGCTATGCATAAACAGGTTCTTACTCCACTACACTAGATATAGTCAGGGTCCATATCTACTATTTGTAAGAAAACATGTGAGGAGAAAATAAGCTACTCGAGCTCAATGAGGAAAGACATTACTACCCGGTACTAATTAATACCCGTCAATCAAGTACATAACAAAATCAACAAAATGATAGTTGAATATATAAAATAGAAATCTAAAGATAAATATTGGACATATGAAATGATAGTAAGATGTTTTATCTTAAATCTAGATAATTCATGTCCACATAAATGGAAATCCCGAATAAGATTCATAAACAAGTTTCTTTTCTTAGTTTTATTCCCTCGATACCGTGAAATCGTCCTAGCGGAACAAACTTAAACCCCATGAGCACCTACGGTCAGAACCAACTCAACGACCGAGAGGTGGACAAGTGTGTGATCAGAAACCTACACCCCTACTTTGTTACTACGGAACCATAGTATGATCGGGTGGAACCAACTCAAACACCCGAGCCTTCCTGTCAATACCAACTCAAACAACCATCGGGCTATCAGGTATATACGTGCACTAGAAACCCTACGGGTACAAAAATGGGGTTTTATTTCTTGAAAACGGAAAGTTTGAAAAACCGATAGTTGGACTAAAATGAAAATTAGATTTTTCACAAATCACCCCTTTCCTACCTAGTGTCGGACTCTCTAGTTCTGTCCCAGAGCTACCACTGGTTCGGGCACGTAAACTAAGTACGATTTAGTTCATCAACATCTCTATTTATTTCTACTTTTCATTTCAACCTTGTTCATTAAATCTTCGCATGCATTTTTTTTTTCAAAACAAAATTCCAAAAATTGTGAACTATCAGTAGATAAATGCATCGAAATACTCAAGGTGTCTCTACAGCATATACTTTTCCAAGAGTAGATTAGTACAACTGGAGAGGCAGTTTATCTACGGCATATACTTTTCCAAGAGTAGATTAGCACAACTGGAGAGGCAGTTTATCTAGCTGAAATAAGGTAGTATGACCGTAGAGCAATATGAGGCAGAGTTTGATCGGCTGGCTGGATACGCTCCGTTCTTGGTAGGTAGCGACACGAGCCAAGCCTGCAGGTTTGAGAGTGGCTTGTATTCCTACATACAACAAGGACTGGCGAAGTTCCTAATCACGAGTTACTCAAAAATAGTGGCCTAGGCCAAGTCCCTCGATGTTGTCTAGCAGGAAATACGTTATCCAAGCAGACGGATATAGCAGAGGCAGGCTAGGGTTCTGAACCCACGGTGGAGTCAGTCGTCCGGGAGCAGCTTCAGAAGTTCAAGATCAGAGCACAGGGCTCGACCATACGGCAGACCTTCTCCCTCACAATTTAGATCTAAAGGCAGAGGGTCTTCAGTTAGTATATCCGAGCTGAATAGGTGCTTCAGCTGTGGGGGACCACATTTATAGACGGAGTGTAGACGCGCATCTGGCGCGTGTTACCATTGTGGAAGCATAGATTACTGGTTGACGGAGTGTCCGTAGGGTCCTTCTATACCAGTAGGAGGTAGAGGAGCACAGGGTGCACCATCATGACCCTACGAGATCCTCTGGTGCGTCGTGATACTCAAGTGTACTGGGTCAGAGGTAGTACTAGGCTTCGGGGGAAAGAAAGGGGAAAGCGGTAATAACAGAGCAGACGTCTTAACCCAGCAGCTAGCAGTGGCTTCGGGCAGACTGACAGCTCAAGGGAGATTATTTGTATACACTCAGGAGGATGACCAGGCTTCTCATGTTATGGTTGTAGGCACTCTGTCTTTTAATTAAGTTTATACCTGCACTTTGTTTGATTGTGGGGCGACCCACTCTTTCATGTCTACTCTGTTTGCATGAAAGCACGCCTTACCTGTTATCATATTAGCACATAATCTGTGTGTTGACACCCTAGTTGGAGCTGCGAGGATAATCAGCAAATTGGCACCGACATGTTCAGTGTTGATTGAGGGGCGCTATATCACTAACATTCACTCATTCTCTCTCACTTTATTAATAAAACAAAAACACATATGTGTCACTAGTCCATTTAACCAATATTAGATAGTGAAAGGGAGATAATAGAGCCACTGCCTTATGAATTGATAAGATTGCAGTTGCTTCAAGGAACTTTCACGGTAGCTTCATGGAATTTTCATAGCTTCTATAAAATATTATTTGTTCTGGTTATAAAAACCCAATCAAGTCACCAACACCTACTCTATTAAGAAGAGAGAAAGAAGAGAAAAGAAAGGGAGAGAGGGAAAAGAGAAAAGAGAGAGAGGAAGAAGAGCGAAAGAGAGGGACGGTCAGAGGAGGGAAAGATGAAAGAGAAAAGAAAGGGAGGAAAAGATAGAGAGAAGAAGAAAGAAAAGAAAGAAAGAGAAAGAGAGAAAAAAGAAGTAAGAGGGAAGGAAAGTAGGCAGAGGGAGAGGGAAGAGAGAAAAGAGAGAGAGAGAGAGAGAGAGAGAGAGAGAGAGAGAGAGGCCACTTTTCTTATAGTTTTCTTAAGGAGGTTCTGGCAAAATAGGAGCTCAAGCAAAGGTAAAATTAATTTTAGTTTCTACTTCTCTTTAAGTTTTTATCCGTGGGTGTATATATATGTGCAGGTATCCGCCTTCATGGTCGGTTACACATATATAGTTAGACAGAAAACTACTTTCTTTTAAACATCCCCACAATACTAAGTATATACATAATTTCATCCCGATAACTTCATAGTAGAAATTTTCCATTTTTTTATGCTTATAAAAAAATAGACTCAAAGGTTGACATAAGATAACCAAGTAAGAAATTAAAGGGTATGACCTTTTTACGGATGTGGAAACTGTACTTTAATGATAAAATGGAATATATTAAAAATGAATGAGTAAGAAATTAAAACCATTTGCAAAGGAATGTCTTTTGAATATTTCGGTTAGACAAGAAACCAATAGAAAACTAGCCAAGAGGGAAGATAAGGGACTTTCTATCTTCAACCCTCTTTCTTGACAGGGATAAAGTTAACCCTTATCTTGCAGCCTTCGAGATTCTCTAGGTTAACCTTGAAGCCTTTCTATGATTGGATTCTTTATGTGTGCTTTATTGTATGCTTTTATGTCGATATTCTTCTTGTCTACTTATGATTATGCAATTTTTGAAATCCTTTATTTCCTTTCGTGATTAAACGCTTCATTTCTGATTTTATATGTTTGGACGAATGGGGAATTATACAACCTTCCAATGTATTAGGTAAAGCATGTCCCTGGAATTGGTAAATCTAGTGGATAGTAAGTATGGTGTTATGGTAGTTAGCCTTAACAATTTTTATGACGTTCTGATTGTTCATGATATCTTTTCCTATGTTTGATGCTAATGTTTGATGCTTAATACCCCTAGTGACTTTATTATATCTTTACTCTCACAGTTCATGTGATGCCGAGCAGGATGGTGATTATCCTCGGGGCTAGCTGCGACATATGGATCGTGAGGAAGAAAACAAAAGAAAGCACCTAAGAGAGAATTTTCTCAAAAAATTCAAAGGAATTTTATTAAAATCCAAGTTCCATAAAAACTAACCCACAAGCCAGGTTAAATAGCCAAAAATAGAAAAAACTTATCCAAAACTTAATCTTATCCGAACTTAAAATTTAAAACAAACTAAATAGTTATCTGAATCCTAGATCAAACTGAACTCAAATCAAACCCTAATTCGGTGGATAAAGTATTTCAAAAAATAGTGAAAAATAACTAAAAACCCAACAAAGATGACGTCTACCTGTCGTGCGCGCCGCAAGGAGATTTTCCTAATTGGGGTCAAACGAGTGATTCTGACACCTGTAGCCAAAGTTATGGCCAAATAACTAGATCACACCCCAAAATGGTCCCCAATCGCGACTAGACTTGATCACTTACCGCCCTTTACGTTGATTCACCAACTCGACATTGTCTGACTCGATCATCAGTCACCTCGAGTTGGAAAAAACTAGTCCTCGATTTCAAAACAACGTCTTTAGAATCGTCCGAAGTCTTCAAGCATGGTCCAATCTTCTGCTCCTTTAGCTTGCTAGACTCGCCAACAAGTTCAATATGGTGTGGAATCTCACTCAATAGTGGAAGTACGGGTGGGAGTTCCTCTGGCCTCAACTCCGAGAACTCCGTGAGCAACAGATGTGCCTTTGCTTTTAAATCTTGCTCTATATCTACAACACTATTTCGACAAGGCAATAAAGCATAGACTACATCTTCTTGCTCGATCCTACTTGAAAACATGGATATAAAAAATTCGGTAGCAGTATTGGTTACCGGGGTAGGAATGGGTTCTTCCTGTCGAGATGCCAACACATTGATAGTCTTCTCATCGTCATAGATTAACATGCCAAGCATTTCAGAAAACCCGAATAAAGCACATATGCAATTTTCAATCATCATAAGCATATCACAATCACATAAATATGTATGCTAAGGCCTCATATCATACAAGCGTGCACCCCTAGTTAAAATGTCTCCGTAAGGACTCCAGCAATCACCAGGAACAGAGGCATACATCTACATGATTCTGATGCCGGGAACAGAGGCATACATCTACATGAACCAGGCGCTTGATGACCAGAGGCATATACCTATATGTGTACGTCAAGCAAGTATCTCGTATCCGATACGGGCTCTCTCAAGAGACAGGAAGGGGGTTTTTATAAAAGAACAACTTTCACAAACATTTTTAGTTTTAAGAAAAACGATTAAAAACAAATCCCCTTCCTTCGCTCAGTCTCATCTACTCAAATATCTGGGCTCTATCCTGAGCCCTCCCGCTGGGTCCCCCATACATAACTAACTAAGGTGTAGCTTATGATACATAAAATAATCTTTAACTATCCCTTAGGGTTTCCTTAATCATATCTCATGCTCTTTAACATTTAAACAATTAAACAATCATGAAATCCACTATACTATAATAATGGAGAAATCCATCGGCAAATCACAAACAGGGATAAAACTCATATAAACAAATCCGACGATCAAAACCCTATCACATAAATATTCTAAGTATAGTGTAATCACTCACCTGAGGTCCATCACGATTTCCACTTGACTGGATCCCCCTTGCGGGATCCTCTACTCGTATTTTCCTATACAAGTATAAGAAAATATTAATCTACTTGTATTTATTTAAAGGTCGTCGTCCTTTTCTAAATTTCTAATATAACTAAATTTCATAACATCTACATCAAGGTTTTCATATACAAAAATCCTTGAACAAATAGTAACCTTATTTTTGTCTATAATATTCATGTCCTTGTAAGAGCTTTTTACACCTCCTTGATATCTTGATGGTGTATTTATACATGATAACTATATTGATGTGGCCTGAAATGGAATGTTTACATTCATGCATTCATCAATCTATCTAATAGCATGTCTAAAATAATTATATATATCACATCTTAAAACTAATATCATTACAAGGCATGCCCAAATACAAAATGCAGAAATTCTGCCTGTCCTGCGCAGTTGGAAAGAATTTGTCGTAACTTCTAAACCGTAAATCAGAATTCCTTCATCTAAGGGTCTATAGAAAGATGCTTTTGATACCTTTCCATCGGCATATTACACACTCCAAACGGAGTAGTATACAGGTCCCAGCTGTCCCACAAAGGAGACAACAATCTCTAGGACTGCAGGCCCTCAAATCAGAATTGCAGAAATTCTGCTAGTTATGAGCAGTCTGACCTTTCTGTCCATAACTTCTAATCTGGACATTGGATTTCTCTGATTTAGGATTCATTAGAGATATAATTTCAAGATCTTTCCATTGACATATTACACACTTCGAACGGAGGTGTATAGAGAGCGCAGCTGTCCCTCGAAGGGGACAGCAATCTGCAGGACTGCACATAATTATAGCATAGAAGCATCAATACGAACAGTTGATAGACTCAACTATAAACAGCCCCCATGCTTAACATAATCATACCAATTGCTTCTAACATGTAATCTAGATATTCATGAAGGGATTCTAAGCATGGAAACTGACATTCAGAGCTCTAAAGGCACATCGATTTCATTGAAGCATTCTATCAAACATTTGGTATGCAACTTCATGCAATTCAAAGATCTACACTACAATAGCTATATAAATCCTTGAATTTACATCTACATGTGTTAGAGATAATCACACACATGCTCAATGACATTATAGCCTTAAGACATAAGTTTTCAAACCACCAAGTTCTTAGAGGCATTTCAATAAGCATCTTATGGGCATCTATACTTTAGAATTTCATGAAAATTCGGCGACACCTCCCCTATTTATAGGGCCCAAAATTACTACAATCATATACACATAACAACTTAATTAACATGATTAACCAACATGCTCAACATCTAATCATCTTGTAGCCCTATTATCCCCAATTTAGTCATGGTTTTAATACATCCCTTGAAGGATTATTTCTCATTCTTCTTAGCTACTAATCTGCAGGAGTTTACTTGGACTAGATGCTCGATCCTCACCGGACTGTCACCTCGCCGGAGCTGAGCCATGAGAGAGGAGGAAGAGGGGCGGTGGGAGGGTCCAGTTGCGCGTGTATGCAGGTAGCTATGAGGTGGCGCCGGAGGTGGTGCGGGGTACAGAGGGGAACACCGGGGGCGAAGCGGGCCAGAAATGGGGGCGCCCGAGCGGCGTCGATGGCTTACAGCTGCGCGGGTTGGCCTGCGCGGGCAGCGGCGCTCCGGTGGCGGGTTCGCACAGGTAGGCCGGCTGGCGGAGCTTTGGACGACACCGGGGCGGGCTGACTGCGGTAGCGAGGGTAGGCGCCGGTAAAGGGGTAGATCGAGAGAGAAGGTGAGAGAGGGAGAGAGGCACGAGTGTTTCAATTGAAATCAATTTCCCCTTTCAAAACCTAAGTTCCTTTCTGTATACATATACTAAAATATATATTTTTCCATTACTATATGTTTTGTCACATGCTTCAACTAATCCAAATAAACTATAGTTTCATTATTGGGTTTTTAAATCAACCCTATTATTTGTCACACCCTAGCTTTATTTGCCACTAGTCATTTAAATCCTTAACTATGCTTTATTAATTAACAATTTAAAATAACTTACTATATCACCATAGTATTTTGTCACAAGTCTAAGTTTGTTTAAATTCAATGACTCTCTTATGCTTGGGGTGGGCCCAAGCCAGAATTGTTGGCCAATTCCTATTCAATTTTATTTACTTTATTTTTAAACTCTTGTTTATGAACTAATAACCCCAGATTTATTTTTCAGAAAATTAAACTGTGATCACTAGAAAAACCGGGGCGTTACAAAAATATCTAGCATAAATAATTTCTCTCTTATTCAAATCTTCACTTTTATGGAATCATCCCACTAATAAATTCAACATCAACTTTAGTTATTCCCAAAGTCCACTAACTTAGTGTCACTAAAATGGTTCTAAGGCCACTAAGGTTACTAAAAGGATCTAATCACTCTGATACCACCTAAAAAATCTGTCACACCCGAGCCTATTTGGGACGTCGGCAGACGGGCCATATACATGTGGGGATGGGCCCTACTACATATGCAAGGCCTCATAACTCTTTTACAATTACTGTAAATGCTTCAATAATATAAATTTTATTGCTAAAACTCAAATGATAAGTCCAACATCCAAAATACATAACATACAAGAAAAGTCTAAAAAAATAAATCAGGACAATTTACCTTATTCAAAACACAAGATTAAATCCAAAAGACAATAATGTTTTTCCAAATTTATATGTGGAATACTTATCATAAACCCCAATAACAAACACTTCTTTTCCCTCTGAAGCACTTCCAAAATCAGCCTATAATAACAATATTATAGGGTTTTATCAATCCAATGATCTAAAATATTCGAAGTCATATATTTTAGGGTTAAAGCCATTTTTGGTCTCTGAAAACAGGGCCAATGTTCATTTCCATCCCAAAAATTTAAAATTTATTCACTACGGTCCACATCAGCATATACTGCCACTTATCACTCCACATCAACAAAATAACGACCTAAACATAATAATAAAAAGATTATATGCATTTCATTGGTATTCCACATAACCGCCATGTCAGCAATAGGGGCCAAAAATACCCAAATACAGAATATATAGGGACCCAAAATGTCAAAATATGCAATACATAGGGACAATATTGAACAAATTTTGAATTTTGGGATGGAAATGAACATTGGTCCTGTTTTCAAGGACCAAAAATGGCTTTAACCCTATATTTTATACACTCTACACAAGTTATGAGATCTAGATAATCTATGGAGTTTTAATACTGATTCAATTCATTAATCTATATTTCGAAGCGGATTCCAAATAAATGTTATTAAAACTAACATACTCAACATTCCGATAGATCATAGAATTTTCGATTTTCCTTTCATCAATTTATAGATTCTAAAATTTTCACAACTTATCGAAATTCGGGTTACAAAATTTCACAGATTTTCCTACCCTCTAAGATTTATTCATAACTTCTATTGTACTAATTGGTTTTTGATTAAATAAAATTCATTAGATTCTTATAGAAGAGAAGAATCTGAATGTAGAATTTTTAAAATTAAATCAAAAAATAATCATTCAATTCTATAAAAACTGCAAATCTGCAGGTTTCTGCGAGGTTTTAGTAGATAATTGTATCTTTTACTCCAGAAATCAGATCGGAATAAAAAAATATTCAATGGATCCTTACGAGAAAGAAGAATATGATTAAATTTATTTGAATGTGATCAGGATACAGAAAAGGTCCTAAACGTGTCAAAGTTCTTGTTTTCGGTTCTACATGTCAATGAGATCATCTCTAATTAATACAATTTGCTAATCTCATGAAATATTGAATGAAACCCTAAGAATCCTAGATCCATGCCTAAAATAATTCATATCTATAATAAAATAAAGTTAATTAGTACATGTAAAAGCCAAACCTGGATCTACTCAGAGAATTAAATCCGAGGAAAACTTTTATGGCGATGTAAATGATGTCCTGTCATGCCCCGACCCGCATTATGGGACCCCGAGCACGTGAGCAGACCGACCGTAACAAAGTAAGGCGTACCCTACTCGGCTACAAGGCCTTAGTAACTAATAGCAGATAACATAAAATCAAAACAAATATCTCGAATAACTTAATTAAAAAGTCTCTGCGGAAACAAAATGAAATAAGTGGGTCCAGATGCCCTACAAAAGGCTGGCCCTAAATGGGTACTAGAAAATAAAATAGTCTTTCACACAAAGAAATAAAAGAGATCCTCAGACCTCTGCAAAATACCTCGACCCTCGATCGGCTCCTGAGCTCAAGTCTCCTACTCCTTAGAATCTAAAAAAGAAATAACAAGTGCAAGAGCTTTCGAATGGAAAGCCCAGTAAGTACCCCTTGCGGGGTTCAAAAATCATGATATCAACAGAAATGATAAATCAAGTCAAAACAACGGGGTCACGCCCCCTCAAAACATTTCCTAGGAGTCTTTCACAAACAAACACAAAGGTACGACCCCTATCTACAGCAGATCTCAAGCTCTGCAACGAGTTCCAAAGGAATCTCATCAAGACATCTCCCTCGACGACCATCATCAGCAACTTGCTAGATCTGGACCCTCCGGTCGTGTGGTCCTCAGATCGCATGTTGGTAGCGCCACCTCTCGTACGTGTCGACACGGCCAGCGAATCATCCCCACTAACGAGCACGACAACTAGAGTATCATCCCTCTAGCTTGGCAAGCCGGAACGCCAGGGTGTCCCATCCCTGAATGTTTCCCAAACGGAGTCCCCATGCTCCACTGAGTCCACCAAACAACAAAGCAGGGATACCAACATCCTGAAACAACCAAGCATGCTCAAAAGAATTCCGAGCAAATAAAGGAAGCATGTATGGTCTCAAAAAGGCAATAATATCAATAACATGATATAAGCAAAGCCAAAGAAAACTCCGAAAAGTGGGTACGAGGCAAGTGTACTTACTTGATATCATGAAGTCAGGAGTCCCAAGGAACCAACTCTCTGTGCCTCTACGTCAAACCTAATAGTGAATCTCGATATTAGTAATGACAACATCGTATGGTTCTAGATGTGTATGCAAAATGCTCTAATTGGGCCGAACCCGACTTAATGGGCCTTCCCTGAATTTTCTAAGTCAGTCTCTTAAATGTCCAAGATAAACTATTTTACAACAAGGACAAGGCGGCTTGGTGGTTAAAGCTCACCACTTCTTTTGAAGAGTTCCCTGGTTCAATTCCCCTCTGACTTGCCTTTTATTCCCTTTATTTTACTTTTATAGCTTTACGTATTCAAACTTAGTTTGATTAATCACAAGTGAAAGAGGGTCCTGGTGGTTAAGGCCCACCAAGCCCACCTGAGATGTCTCAGGTTCAACCCCCCTCTCTCACACTCTTTTATTTCTTTTTATCTTTTGTTAATTGATCTGATCTAGTCAGCTAGGTTGTAAAATAGGTCCAGGCCCAATCTAATATAACAGATCCAATTACTTGAGTTCGCTCAACCGTTTTAGAGATTGCTCAAACCCAAGCAAAGCCCAATCACAATTGATCGAACCCAACTAGATTAAATTCCCAAGCTTGGCCAAATTCCATCACTAACCTGATTTGATCAAGCCACTTTAACTTAAATCCAGACCCGGACCCAAATCTAAATAGTTAATCGGTCGACCCAACCCTGCTATTACAAGATGACTAAACCCAAATCAAATAGCTAACCGGTTTAATTTAAAAATCAACTCAACCCAACCTTATTTGATTAAATTCGACCACGTTTAAACACAAAAAATTAAACCCAATTAATTAAAATGATTAGTTATTTAATTATCACTAATCCTATTTTCTCTCCCACCATTGAGCCTCGCCGGAGAGAGAAGCTAGCCGGTTGTTTTGCAAGGCCATCTCCATGGCGTCCCAGACCGGCTTCATGGGTCTCTCGCCACCGGGTCTCACACCGTGAAGCTCCTGCGCTCGTGGCCACCGTCTGGAGTGGAGAACCGCAGGTCACCTCCTCCCACGCCGGAGTCTGGCCGTCCGTAGCCTGTCTCCTTCCTTCTCCCATCGCCCAGTCCATCAATAGAGATCAGACGAGGGTTTGCTAGCCCCTCCGGTGTCTACCCTCCTACCCTAAGTGCTAGCATGCAACCAAGAAAAGCGGAGGAGAAGGATAATACTCACAGTGATCTCCGGCGTGGAACTGTGGGTCAAAACTTCCTCGTTCAAGCCTCGCTCCTCCACGTAGACTCCCCATGGCTCCTTTGTGATCTCCAAAGGCTGTTGGCTTCGCACCTCGGTCTGACTCAGGCTCGGATGACTGTGGACAACCGAGGAAGAAGAAGATAAAGGAAAGGAGAAGAGGAGCTGTGTTTTTAGAGCTCCTTTGCGTGGGTTTTATAGGGTGTCGGTGTAACGCCCCGATTTTTCAAAGTAAATAAATCAGAAAATTTTTGATAATTAATGAGATTAATTAACACGGAGAATAAATTAATTATTTTAAAGCCCAATTAAAGGAAAAATGGAGGAATAATAAATTTAAATCCAGCCTCGCAACTAATGGGTCGAGGAAAGGCGCTAATGGGCCAGGCCGCTTACGCTTAGAATAGTTGGAGGTGGACGGTAAGGATAACCTCGATTAAATAATTGGGAGATGTTGTAAGTGTTGATTAATCAAGATTAATTAAGTACGAGAATCGGATAAATGTTCGAGTTCCGTAGATCGGGCGAGTCAAAAGCCGGTATTCGCAGATCTGGTCTGATGAAAGACAGACCCCGTGAAACTACAGTATACCCGTGATGACTATGATCATTGACCAGGGATTTCTGGATCTGGGTCGGTGAATGATTTAAAAGATAATATTAATAGAAGAGGATGTGACATAAAGGGGAAATAATTGGGTCGATGAGTGGTTTAAATAATTCAAACCCATGTGACAAAAATCTAAGGATAAGATAAGTTAAAAGATTTGGAAATTTGGAGCTAGGGCATGTGACAAAATAGTATTTTGAATATTAAAATCAATGATAGAATGTCTTATTAAGAGGGAGCCTTCAGAGAGAAAGAGGAAAGTTCTACTCCTCTCTCGTTCTCAACTCTAGACCTAGTCCTACACTCCTCTTTCCCTTGAGATCCGACGAACTACCGGCGGCCCTAGCCCTGCGACCACGCCGCCTAGCCAAGACCGTCGTCCCCGATCTCTCTCTGCGCGAAGAGGCTGCCTGCAGACGCCACTCGACACCCAGCCACGTCGGCTACCTTGACGCGCACGTGACCACTGCCACACTGCCGCCTCGGCGTTCCCTGCTGTAGCTCTCCCGCCGCCTGCACATACCCCAGCTCCGTCTACACCCACTCCATGCCGTCGTGCCCCTTGCTCGCGTTTTCAGTGTCTGCCACTCCTAAGAAGCCGCCATTGCCGCAACCCAGACCCTTTTCCCTCGCTCTATCCGCCTTCTATTCTTTTTCGGCGAGCCTCTGTGGAGCACCAACGACCTTTGACGGACTTCCAGTTAAGGACAACACGCTCAGTTAGTTCAAACGCCGACGAACTTGTGCTTACTTACGGTTAGTGTGACAGAGAGGGGTTAATTGAAGGTTTATTGATGAAAATGCCATGATATAGTTGCTAAGTGCTTATTAGATCAACTAATTAACTGTGGAGATGGATCTTACAAAGGACGATTGTCATGGAGTGTGAATTATATGAATTGGTTGTATTAAGTATGTGCTTGGTTGTATTAATTTCGGGGCCCTCCAAATAGAGGGGGTGCTGCCGAATTTTAGTAGAAATTTTAAGTAGATTATTGTTGATTAAATCTCCAAAATCCTGCTTAGCACTTAATCACCATTAAAGATCATGTTAGAAACTCTTAAAGTGAGTTTATGATGAAGGAAGGTTAAAGCATGTAATTAAACTACTACGTACTTTAACTCCTTAGAAATAGTAGTCCATATAGAAAAGAATTATGCTTTATGTAAATAGATGTAGTTGTCGTACTCTAAGGAGTTTAGTATACTTGAAGAATACGGTTTTCATATTATTAAATCTCCATATTATTAGATTTTCATATTCTAAAGCTATAGAACTAAATTATGGAAAATACGAACTTCGTATTTACTTAGTACTCTCATTGATTCTAGGAAAGGGAAAAGGTTCAGCAGGAGCTGCTGAAGGACCGAGCGATTCCTACGACTTGCGAAAGACTTAAGGTGAGGGGACTTCACCGTAGATCTAGAGTTAATTAATGTATTTATCGAGATTTCAGCTTTATCGTATTCTTATGAGTTTATTTCGATTTGTGGATACCGATGAATTTATCGTTATACTTGACTAGTATTTTCATGCTTGTATAATTGATTTAACTTTAAAGGGCATGAGATATGATTAAGGAAACCCTTAGGGGTAATTAAAGATTATTTTATGTATCATAAGATGCACCTTAGTTAGTTATATATGGGGGACCCAGCGGGGGCTCAGGATAGAGCCCAGATATTTGAGTAGATGAGACCGGGCTAAGGAAGGGGATTTGTTTTCAATCATTTTTCTTAAAACTTAAAATGTTTGCAAAAGTCGTTCTTTTATAAAAATAAACCCCGTCCTGTCTCTTAGGAGAGCCTGTTTCGGATACGAGATGCTCGCTTGACGTACACATGTAGATGTATGCCTCTGGTCGTCAGGCGCCTGGTTCATGTAGATGTATGCCTCTGTTCCTGGACATTAGGATCATGTAGATGTATGCCTCTGTTCCTGATAGTTCCTAGAGTCCTTACGGAGATATTTTAACTAGGGGTGTATGCTTGTATGATATGAGGCCATCGCATATACATACTTTTCTATATGCTTGATATGATATGAGATTGCTTATGTGCTTTCTTCGGATTTCTGATCCTGTTAACATTCTTATCAAGATTTAAGATAACTATGTTGACCTTCATGATTTATACTTGCATTGCTTATGTTATAGTATTTTAGTACAAATGACAGGTATGTATAATACCTGGCGGAGTACAGCCCCTTCCTATACTATTTTTCTATTACAGGATCTAGACTTGGATCGGGATAGTAACTCATGTCTCGAGTAGGGATCGAGGTCTAGCTGGAACTGACATACCTGTTTCTATGTTTATTGTTATTGGGTTGTATTCAATTCTAGTTATGTTTTCTTCCGCAGTATTTGGGGTCGTAGTTGCCCATGACTCTTTGTGTTGTACCCTATTATGACTTTTATTTGAATATTACTCCCGGTGTGTAACCAATTATGCTATGTCATATGAATCTTATTTAGAGTACATGATCCTTGATTTCAGATTTAAACTGCACAGCTTATGGGCTGGGTGCACTCCAGGCCCAGCTGGTGTGACATCTGTTTTATTAGCGAAATGGGTGTTACATTTAGTGGTATCAGAGCGGGTTTGTTACTTTACCTTAGAGTTCTAGAGGTAGTCAAAGCCTTAGTGTGGGAGTCGAAGTCAATTGACATAAGGAATTAGTTGTATAAGTTGCTAAGTAGAATTATATCCTTTAACTGACTGTTATTGGATGTTGTATAATGCCCCCACAAAGAGGACGTGGGAGACCACCTAGGGTGCCACGTGAGGAGCCCCAGGAGGAGCTGCACGTGGATTCCCATGAACCTGAAGAGTATGGCGATGCATCGTGATGCGTTCTAACCGCAAGTGTACGGGTCGAATCAAGTAGTGAAGTGGACTATTGAAAAGTCGGGTATCGAATCCTCAGGGAGAAAGAAAATACTAGTACTAATTAATTGTCTATTATCTAGTCAATCAATTCGGGTTGATGATACTAATTCTAACTCTAAGGCTAATAAAGAAAATTTACAAATGCAATTGATCTTTGATATGTCAATCGATTTATGGGGATTCTTGTGTGATTGAATCCCCTTTGGGTTTCCTTAGATGTGGATAATGCTCTCTATGTCAATCTTGGTGAATCATTGGCCAAAGGTTCCTAATACGATTTCATCCCTCAGCCGAGGGTGATTACTCAACCTAGTACCCTCACTAGTTAAGTTCTAGGGAACCTATATCTTGGAAGGACTAAGGGAATAAGACATTTAAAGGAGTAGCTCGCCTTAGTACCCGGGCTCCCGTTGTACTCCTAGTCCTCTCTATTGAATTTTGTCTACACGCGGGGAGTGCGCTCGCTTCTTCCCCCACATGGACTAGAGAAACCTCTCCGGGCTCTCGCAACGTAGAGAGGTTAATGCTTTCATTATACAATACATTCAATAGACCATGATGCATTCAACCAATCAATAAACATAGAAGAGCAATATCAATTAACCATAACCCAAAGGTTCATCAACACCCAAGTATCAAAAGTTTAGCTCTCCATCAATGGAGAGTTACAATCAATGTTAAAGAAGAAATCAAACACAAGAGTCATGAAGCAAACCCTTGATGATGACCGCTTTGGAGATTTCCCTTTCTCTTTAGCCCTTACTTCTTCTCTCTAGCCCTCTTGAGCCTTCTCTTCTCTTCTTCAATCTCCTCCAAGATGATGGAGAAGATGATAATGGCTTCTCCCTCCTTGAAGCTTTGGCTCTAATCTCCTCCAAGATGCCCCAAAACCCTCTTTTACATCTCTATTTATACCCCCCTCTAGGGTTTTGGGTGTATTTCCCGACTTTGCCCTCGGTTGTGAGAGAATCGCGGTACTGTAGCTTTTACGATATACGACCCAGTATGTATTTCATATGACCCCGTATATCCCTTATACGGACCACCATACGGAGTGTTGTACGGAGTCGTATATCTCTCAGGTCCTCGTGTACGGGGTCCCGTCAGTCCGTTCGTGAGTCCGTAGGAATCTCCAGGTCCATACGGGTCCGTATGAGACTCCGTATGGACCTTCTTCCATTTCGCTTACTTTGGCCCGCGTTTTCTCGAAAACACTTCCTTTCTCTTGCGATTGCTGTTTTCTGCCCTGTTTACAAAAACAAAGCCTTTTTGAGCACCGGCGGGCCAATATTCTTCCAAAACATAAGATAATATGCATGAATTTCATGTATGATTGATGCTCATTTGAACACTTATCACATCGCATGCTCATCCTTCCCCGGGGTACAACCTTGGTGCGCAACAACTTCCGGGGATGCAGCAATTTTTTGATCAGATGGCTCAAACGTTTGCTGCGTTTCCAAATTTTCAACAAAAACAACAACAGTACCAACAACAACAACAACCCAGGGTCAGGGCTATGTGACTCTAGCCCGACAGATGAGGCTTAATCACTTCCTCGGAACACAGGATCCAACAGAAGTCGAGGCTTGGATCCGACAGCTAGAGATGGTGTTCGAGGCGATGAGGATCCCAGATGAAGAAAAGGTCATCACGCGGTCACGGTATTCTTTGGGGCCGGGGCGCATTGATGTGGTTGGAGTCGGCTCGGATGTGCCTTCCTAAGTCGGGTGTCTGGACCTGGCTAGAATTCAAGAGGGCCTTCGAGGAGGAGTACACACCTCGAGTATACCGTGACGCCAAGAAATCCGAGTTTATTTATTTGATCCAAGGAAATTCAACTATGGCAGAGTACCAGGCCAAGTTTACTGCCCTGAGTCGTTATGTATTAGAGATGGTGGAAGACCCTTATAACCGATGCTGGAAGTTTGAAGATGGGCTTAGGGATGAGATCAAGATCCTGGTCATGGCTTCTAGTTTTGTGGAATTTCGAGGAGTGGTTGAAGCTGCACTCCGAGTCGAGAGGGGTCTTAACAAGCAAAAACAAAGACTGGAAAGGTTGAACAAAAGAAGTAGCCCAAGCTCCCAAGGAGGGGGAGATACGAGGCCCAGTAAGAAGAGTAACAACAACAACAACGGTTGTTCCTCGTCAAGTGGGAACTTGAAAGGGAAACCGCAGTGTTCCGTTTGCAGCAAATATCATTATAGGACGTGGAGTGCTAATATATCCTTCTACTGCAAGCAACCAAGGCATTTAAAGAAGGAGTGCCCGCTACTGACCCAGGGAAGCAGAGTTGCTCCACAAGCTACTGCTGGAGACCATCTTTACCGCATGTCGAGGCGTAGGGATTTTTACAGCCGTGGGTAGTGCCGGAGGCGACCAAGGACGGTCCAAGGCGTAAGGTCTCGTGGAGGGAGGCATGGGGCCTATCTCAAGCTACGAGGCCCGGCGCATTTCCGATGACACAGTAGCATGCTGTGAACACCCCCGACTTGATAGCAGGTATGGTGCAAATCTTTAATACCGATGCTTGCGTATTGATTGAAACTGGTTCTATACATTCATACATTGCTACAATTTTTCGTGTACCTAAAAATGTGTATGCAACTAGATTAGCAGAACCAATGAATGTAGAATCCCCCATAGGTAGTTCTATGATTGTTAAGTTAGTCTATGAGGGATGTGAAGTAAAGATAGGGCATCATGAGCTAATAGCTAATCTAATCCCGATGAGGATCCTAGACTTTGATGCAATCCTAGGGATGGATTGGTTAGCTTTCCATCATGCCCACGTTGATTGCTACTGGAAGATGGTGCGTTTTCAGCGTCAGGGAGAGGCAGAGATACTTTTCTACGGAAGACGACCCGAGACGGAGGAAGCCTGTTTGTTAATTATGGCAGAAGTGGAAACTCCGAAGACAGAGGTTCAGGATATAGCCGTGGCATGTGAGTATCCGGATGTGTTTCAAGACTTACCCGTATTACCACCGCACCGAGGCATTGAATTTTCGATTGAGTTGGTTCCAAGAACAACTCCGATTTCCAAGGAGCCCTACAGGATGGCTCCAGTGGAGTTAGAAGAATTAAAGACCCTGATAGATGAGCTGCTGGAGAAGGGGTTTATTAGACCTAGTGTCTCTCCTTGGGGTGCGCCTGTACTATTCGTAAAGAAGAAAGACGGCTCCATGCGGTTGTGTGTCTACTATAGACAACTAAACGATGTGACCATCTGGAACCAGTACCCGCTGTCATGCAATGATGACCTGTTCGACCAACTGCGGGGAGCCTGCATATTCTTCAAGATTGATTTAAAGTCGGGTTATCAGCCAAAGAAGGCGTTTCGAACTCGATATGGACATTATGAGTTTTTAGTAATGCCGTTCGGGTTGACGAATGGACTAGCTTCATTTATGGGAATGATGAACAGGGTGTTCGCACCCTACTTAGACCGGTTTGTTGTGGTCTTCATCGATGACATTCTGGTGTACTCACAAAATGTGGAGGAGCACATCAAACATTTGAGAATAGTTCTACAAATTCTATGGGAGCAGCAGCTGTATGCCAAACACAGTAAATGTGAGTTTTGGTTGGATCAAGTCAACTTCTTGAGGCATGTCGTTTCAGCAATAGGAATATATGTAGACCCCCAGAAGATTGAAGCAGTAGTAAACTGGAAAGCTCCTACCAATGTTAAAGAGATTAGGAGTTTTCTGGGGTTAGCCAGTTACTATAGGAGATTTGTGGAGGGCTTTTCTGAGATTGCCCTACCGATAACGAAGCTGCTGAGGAAGAATGCAAGGTTCTAATGGGCCAAAGATTGCGAATAGAGCTTCCAGGAGCTGAAGAACCGATTGGAGTCTGCCCATATTCTAACCTTACCTGTACCTGGAGTAGGTTTTGATATATATAGTGATGCTTCATACCAGGGTTTGGGGTATGTCTTGATGCAACAGGGCAGAGTTATTGCCTATGCATCCAGACAACTCAAAACCCATGAGGTAAACTATCTAGTGCATGATTTGGAGTTAGCTGTTGTAGTCTTTGCATTGAAGATATGGCGACACTATCTCTATGGTGAAGCCTGTAAAATCTTCACCGACCACAAAAGCTTGAAGTACCTGATGACCCAGAGGGAGCTCAACATGCGTTAGCGAAGGTGGATGGAGTTATTGAAAGATTACAACTGTACATTTGAGTACCACCCGGGGAAGGCAAACGTGGTGGTCGATACTTTGAGTCGGGAGACGATGGCGCAATTGGGGACCATTAGCCTTGCCCAACTCCACGATCTGAGATCCATAGGAGCGCAGCTTTTGATGGATGAGTTGGGGGTGCTATTGGCAAGCTTCCACCTTTGACCGCTGCTAATTACGCAAATCAAAGAAGCTCAACTACGGGACCCAAAGTTAATGAACCTAGCTGGTAAACTATAAAATGGAAAACTTTGGGGGCCATGGAATGGTCAGTGTACCTACTCTCTATCTCCAGATGGAACAGTAATGGTAGGTGCTCGGATCTATGTGCTACGCAACGAGACAGCCCTCAAGCTAAAGATCATAGAGGAGGCACATAGCTCCACTTATACTATGCATCTAGGAAGCACCAAGATGTATCGAAATATCAAAGAGAACTATGTCTAGAGGAGAATGAACAAGGACATCGCAGAATACGTGGCTAGGTGTATGATTTGTCAGCAAATCAAGGCGGAACACAAGAAGCCACCAAGGTTGTTGGTACCCCTGGAGATCCTGGAATGGAAGTGGGAGAAGATAGCATTGGACTTTGTGACAGGTTTACCATGAACCAGTCAGGGCAAAGATGCTATTTGGGTGATCATCGATAGATTGACCAAGTCGGCCCACTTCATTCCAATTAAGACGACTTATTCTCGGGGCAAATTGGCACAGCTGTACATGGACCTAATAGTGTGGCTACATAGAGTACCCGTGTTAATAATATCTGACAGGGACCCGAGATTTACTTCTCATTTTTGGAAAAGCTTGCATAAGGCTCTAGGGACAGGACTGGACCTTGGCTCGGCATTCCATACAGAGTCCGATGGACAGTCTAAAAGGACAATCCAGATACTCGAAGACCTGCTTCGGGCTAGCATCATGGAACTTCCCGGTTGCTGGGATGAGAATTTAGGACTTCTGGAGTTTTCTTATAATAACAGCTACCAGAGCAGTATTGGTATACCACCGTATGAAGCATTATACGGTCAAAGATGCTGGACTCCCCTATGTTGGGATGAAGAGGGCGAACGGAAGATACTCGGCCTAGAGCTGGTGCAACAAACTGCAGAGAAGGTAAAGCTCATTAGAGAGCGGTTGAAGAAGGCCCCAGACAAACAACGGGGTTATGCTAATAACTGCCGTCGATTCCGTAAATTTGAAGGGGGAGATAGAGTATTTTTGAAGGTATCTCCATGGAAGGGTGTATTTAGGTTTTGCGAATGTGGGAAGCTGAACCCACGGTATATCGGGCCTTACGAGATAGTGGACAGAGTAGGCCCGGTAGCCTACCAACTTGACCTGCCAGAGGAACTGTCAAGGATACACAACGTGTTCTGTGAAGCCCATAATTTTTAGGAAAATTATGTGTTTATTATTAGGTTCGAGTTTATTATTATTATTTTGAATTTTAGTTGAAATAAAGTTTCTAGTTATTTCTTTTTTATTAAAACATTTATTGGTGTGAAATGGATAAGATAAGAGGTTGGCATATATAAAAGTTGATTTGAAAACTTAGAGTTTCAAATCATAAGATTAGAAGTATTTATAATA
The DNA here is from genome assembly GCA_026586065.1 of Dioscorea zingiberensis. Lineage (NCBI taxonomy): Eukaryota > Viridiplantae > Streptophyta > Magnoliopsida > Dioscoreales > Dioscoreaceae > Dioscorea > Dioscorea zingiberensis. The sequence continues at coordinate 41,469,315 of CM048818.1, forward strand.
TTAATCATCTTACAGTTGAAAATTTGTGTTAATCCAGAAAATACACTTTAATTGAGGAGATAAGATAAGAACAGGATTAAATTCTTATATATGTTAGATAATTTAGAAAATAGTTTGACGGTGAGAACAGTATCAATTAAAAGAGGACCTTAATATAAATTGATCCCATAGTTTGGATTAATTAAGCTGTCAAGCAGTAGAAGGTAATTATGAAAATATGGGGGGACCAAGAGATAATTCAATCCCTCTCTGGATGAAGGATTTAAAGGTAATTTCATAAAAATTCAGGGTCCTCCTGGTAATTATGAATTCTCTCTAGATGAGGGACCCATGTGTGATAGAATTGAATTCAAGGGACTGATAATGAATTTTTCGTATTAAAAGGGTTTGAACTAAACTAATTTAGGCAAAGTCCAGGGGGCTTTGGTCATATGTGCGTACGAAACCATGCACGTGCATGGGAGACGTCGACGGACGGTCGCCATCGCGCGATATCGATTCAGATAATAAGATCGTACGGCCCGGATTTAAAAATAGTGGATAATTCTCGGGACTGACGGCCTTGCCCGTCGCCCAAGCCCTTGAGAGAGAAGAACGCGTCCACACGCGTAACCGAGAGGATAATCTCGGATTTCTTCTAGAAACCGAGTTCGAACTCAAACTAGAGGGAGATCACGCGTTCGGGACACGGCGAGAAACACTATATAAGGAGAACCCGACCGTGATATCTCTGAAACAAAGAAGCCTTTCAACCCGTGAGCGTGTTCTTGGGTGACGACGTGGCGAGCGGTACTCGACGATCGTGGACGACTCCAGCCGCTGCAGAGAGTTACGAACGTCAGGTAGGCACCCACACTTTCCCTCCTTCTCACGTAGGCTAGGAGCATGCATACGGACGAGTATCCATGGGTCTTGGGTTCTTGATCTATCTCCTTGATCCTCCCTAGGGTATTATGGAGCCGCAGGCGAGATTCGGGGGGGAAACAGGGGCTGTACTAGGCACGGTCTCGAGTCATGATCGGCTGGCCACCCTTGGAAGTGAAGACAGAGGCCGAGCGGCGGTGGTGCTCCGCCTGTCGACGAGATAAAGCTAGTGCAATAGGGGACCAGGGTGAGTGGGCATCATAGACGAGAGGGAACAGCAGACCCTTCTAACACACCTCTTGGTGGCAAGAGGGAGAGCCTGAGTTCTTGGCCGTGCGACGGAGCCGCTGTGCTCTGGGCACGGGGAACATGCACGCGTGCTTGGCCCTGGATGGGCCGGTGCTGGGGCTGGAGCATACTAGCGGAGGGTCCTCAACGTGTTTGGTATGAAGGAGAGGGAGAAGGGAAGCCAAGACGAAGGAAAGAGTGGGAGGCCACGGTGAAGGGAGGAAGAAGACAATGAATAGTACCGGGCTCAATATGGGCCCGAATTGATTTAGAACAGGCTTAGGCCCGTTAGTGGCTAATGGTGAGATAATATATATATATATGTATATATATATATGTATATATATATATGATAACAATAAATATATGATAACAATAAATAATAACAAATTAATTAAAAGTTCTCATATGGGATTAATGGGATCCTATAGCAAGATTAAGGAATTTTATTACATAATTTGAAAAATAATTATGCTACAAAAAGGAATTTATTGTGGTACTATAGGAGTCTTATGATTAGGTGGACTAAAATTGTAAGAACAACTAATAAAATATTGTTAGAGTGGCCGGGTTGATGTTAAAAGGATTAGGCAGGTTAGTGAGATCGGTTACCAAGTGACCGAATCCATTAGATTACGCATGCATTGTAAACATTGTATTATGAAATACCGCTTGCTATTAAACTTAGAATACTGTTACCAGATATCGTCGAGGAGTGCTGACACTTCGTCAGGACGATTTACGGATTTACTAGTTGGTTGCGAATGGAGGTAAGTACTTCTGCCTAGTTTCCGCCCAGCGATGGGTTTTCTTGACTTTTGTTGTTGCCATCTTTTCTTTGTAAGTATTCTTGCCTAGTACCCGCCCGGTGTGGGCTTTCTTGACTTTGTTCATTCGTGTTTCTTGTAAGTGTTCCTGCCTAGTGCCCACCCAGCAATGGGTTTCCTTGGCTTTTGATGATGCCTTGTTTTAAGCATGTTCTTGATACAAGACTTCCTTGATTTCATACTTATGCACGTTTCTTCATGTTTGGGACCTTTGTTTGTTGATCTCATGCTTGTTGGCCCAATGGGGCATTGTTTTATTGTTACAACGACTTGGTATTCTATTACTTTGATTTGCATATACATTTTGTGCTCCTACTTTATTGAATTCCCGTGTGGTGTATGCAAGTTAATGTGTTAATCTTCGTTTGTGATCGCTGAACATGTCTACCTGTTGACCGGCACAAGGCCGTGGCAACGCGTGAGCCTATGTTAAGTTTGGGTAGACTTAAGGCCAAGACTTCGCGTCTTGAAGATTCTCCCAATTAGTGCAGATTAAGATAAGTTAAGGGATCTCCTCACGGAGGTTCACCCGTCGATTAGGATGGTTAAGCTAGTGGGTAATGCGTACATGTAGGATCGCTCACAGATTCAAGGTCTGATAAGATAAGATAAGATGGCTGCCTGGGAGATGACAAGATAGTTTCTTGGATTCCGTGTTATGTGTTTGTGGAGTAGTGATCTACTAATGTTTGACTTTTCCTTGTTTCCTATGATATATGTGCTTATGTTGGTGTGGATCACTATTTTCTGTTATCTATATTGAACTCGATGCTTCGTGGTGTTCCCTGCGGGGGTACTTACTGAGCTTTCCTTTCGAAAGCTCACCCCACTTGTCTCTTTTCTTTTCAGGATCTGAAAGTTTAGCTTATTGTGATCTGGAGTTGCGATTGAAGGTTCGAGAACCTCGGTTCGCTTAATAGAAGACACTTTATATTTTTTTTGTAGGACCCTTGTAGGGCCAATATGTGTATCACGAAAGTACTAAGTTTCCGTTGTACATGACTCTGAGGATATTTTTATGTTTTCAGACTATTTTATGTTATCTGCTTTTGACCTATTAGGCATTGTATCCGAGTGGAACTCGTTTCCCCTTGGGTACGGCCGGTATGTAATGTGCCCGTGGTCCCAGAATCCGGGTCGGGGCGTTACATGTTCCACATATCGGTTCTACGGAAATGTCTTGGAGATCAACATCAGATTCTGTTAGGACCAACCGTAGAGCTGGCTCAAGATTTGCCGTACGTAGAAGAACCGGTACGTATTCTTGACAGGAGAGAGCAAGTCCTGCGAAACAAGACAATACCTCTAGTGAAGGTACTATGGAGTCACCACCAAGTGGAGGAGGCCACTTGGGAAAGAGAAGACAAGATAAGGGAACAGTACCCTTAACTATTTTAGATGTATATGTATAGAATTTCGGGGACGAAATTTCTTAAGAGTGGGAGAACTATAACGCCCCGAATTTTTAAATTAAATAAATCAGAAACTTTTTGATAATTAATAAGATTAATTAACACGGAGAATAAATTAATTATTTTAAAGCCCAATTAAAGGAAAAATCGAGGAACAATAAATTTAAATCCAGCTTCGCAACTAATGGGCCTAGAGAAGGCCCTAATGGGCTAGGCCGCTTACATTTAGAATAGTTGGAGGTGGACGGTAAGGATAACCTCGAATAATTAATTGGGAGATGTTGTAAGTTTTAATTAATCAAGATTAATTAAGTAGGAGAATCAAACAAATGTTCGAGTTCCGATAAAGTAGATCGGGCGAGTTAAAAGTCGGTATTCGCGGATCCGGTCTGATGAGAGACAAAAGCCGGTACACCCGTGATGACTAGGATCATTGACCTGGGATTTCTGGATCTGGGTCGGTGAATGATTTAAAAGATAATATTAATAGAAGAGGATGTGACCTAAAGGGGAAATAATTGGGTCGATGAGTGGATTAAATAATTCAAACCCTTGTGACCAAAATTTAAGGATAAGATAAGTTAATGATTTGGAAATTTGGAGCTAGGGCATGTGACAAAATAGTATTTTGAATATTAAAATCAATGATAGAATGCCTTATTAAGAGGGAGCCTTCAGAGACAAAGAGGAAAGTTCTTCTCCTCTCTCGTTCTCAACTTTAGACTGAACCCTACACGCCTCTTTCACTTGAGATCCGACGAGCTTCCGATGGCCCTAGCCCTTCGACCACACTGCCTAGCCAAGGCCACCTTCCGCCTTCTCTCTCTGCGCGAACAGGCTGCCCGCCGACACCACTCGACTCCCAACCGCGCCGGCCACCTTGACGCGCGCGAGACCACCGCCGCATTGCCGCCCCGGTGTTCCCTGCTCTAGCTCTCCCGGCCGCTGCCGCCACCCCGACTCCATCTACCCCTGCGTCACCGTACCCCTTGCTCGCTTTTTCAGCCGTGGTCGCCACCGCCGAGCCGGCCATTGCCGACACCAGCAACCAGCCTTTTCCCTCGCTCTGTCCGCCTTCTATTGTTTTCCGGCGAGCCTCTGTGGAGCACCAACGACCTTTGACGGGCTTCCAGTTAAGGACAACAAGCTCAGTTCGTTCAAACGCCGACGAACTTGTGCGTAGTTACGGGATCAACTAATTAACTGTTGAGATGGATCTTATAAAGGATGATTGTCATGGAGTGCGAATTATATGAATTGGTTGTATTAAATATGTGCTTGGTTGTATTAATTTCGGGGCCCTCCAAATAGAGAGGGTGTTGCCGAATTTTCATAGAAATTTTAAGTAGATTATTGTTGATTAAATCTCCAAAATCCTGCTTAGCACTTAATCACCATTAAGGAGCATGTTAGAAACTCTTAAACTGAGTTTATGATGAAAGAAGGTTAAAGCATGTAATTGAACAACTTCGTATTTTAACTCCTTAGAAATAGAAGTCCATATCGAATGGAATTATGCTTTATGTGAATAGATGTAGTTATCGTACTCTAAGGAGTTTAGTATACTTGAAGAATATAGTTTTCATATTATTAAATCTCCGTATTCTTAGATTTTCGTATTCTAATGCTATAGAACTAAATTATGGAAAATACGAACTTCATATTTACTTAGTACTCTCATTTATTCTAGGAAAGGGAAAAGGTTCAGCAGGAGCTGCTGAAGGACCGAGCGATTCCTAGGACTTGCGAAAGACTTAAGGTGAGGGGACTTCACCGTAGATCTAGAGCTAATTCATAAACTTATCGAGATTTTGACTTTATCGTATTCTTATGAGTTTATTTCAGTTTGTGGATATCGATAAATTTATCATTATACTTGTATAGTGTTTCATACTTGTGTAATTGATTTAACTTTAAAGAGCATGAGATATGATTAAGGAAACCCTAAGGGGTAATTAAAGATTATTTTATATATCATAAGCTTCATCTTAGTTAGTTATGTATGGGGGACCCAGCGGGGGCTCAGGATAGAGCCCAGATATTTGAGTAGATAAGACCGGGCTAAGGAAGGGGATTTGTTTTCAATCGTTTTTCTTAAAACTAAAAATGTTTGCGAAAGTCGTTCTTTTATAAAAAAAACCACCTTCCTGTCTCTTGGGAGAGCCCGTATCGGATACGAGATGCTCGCTTGACATACACATATAGATGTATGCCTCTGGTAGTCAGGCGCCGAGTTCATGTAGATGTATGCCTCTATTCCCGGGCATCAAGATCATGTAGATGTATGCCTCTGTTCCTGATGGTTGCTGGAGTCCTTACGAAGACATTTTAACTAGGGATGCACGCTTGTATGATATGAGGCCATCGCATATACATACTATATGCTTGATATGATATGAGATTACTTATGTGCTTTCTATGGATTTCTGATCCTGTTAACATTCTTATCAAGATTTAAGATAACTATGTTGACCTTCATGATTTATACTTGCATTGCTTATGTTATAGTATTTTAGTACAGATGACATGTATGTATAATACCTGGCGAAGTAGTCCATACTCACTGAGCTTGTATAGCTCAGCCCATTTTTATATTGTTTTTCTGTTACAGGATCTAGACTCTGATCGGGATAATAACTCATGTCTCAAGCGGAGATTTGTATGTATAATACCTGGCGGAGTAGTCCATACTTGTTTCTATGTTTATTGTTATTGTGTTGTTTTAGATTCTAGTTACGTTTTCTTCCGCGGTATCTGGGGCCGTAGTTGCCCATCCCTCTGTGTGTTGTACCCTATTATAACTTTTATTTGAATATGACTCCCTATATGTAACCGGTTATGCTTTGTCATGTGAATCTTATTTAGAGTACATGATCCTTGATTTCAGGTTTAAACTGTACAACTTATAGGCTGGGTGCACTCCCGGCCCAGCTGGTGTGACATCTGTTTCATTAGCGAAATGGGTGTTACGGTTGGGGTCCAAACCTAGGAGATAGAGATCTCTTGATTTTTGATTCGCCATGCATAAACTTTCCAAAATGGGAGGTTTCCATAATTGGTGGAGGGGAGCAACTCTCACGGCGGTGCTCGCTGGCGTGGAGAAGATGACCTTGCCTCGAGATCAATTCTCCCCGAAAATAAGCGATGAGGATTGTTCGCATGAAAACCAAAGGCGGAGATTACACGAAGGAATCTCAGATCCGTCAATCTCTTTGATGGACGCTCCAGATCGAGTGCGAGTGGACGGTTAGATTAAGGTGTTTTGTCTCGAACTCAAACAATCATTCTTGATGGACGATCACAATCATCCCATCATCCGATATTTGGATGGAGGGCTGAGATTGCGTTCTGTGCCTCTAGCTCACGCTCTTGACAGGGATCGACGGTGGATATTATATTATCAAACAATGGAATGGAGGGCCCAGATCGCCATCCATGCCTCGAGCTTAACACTATTTCACATGAGCATTCTAGACTGTGCCATCTCAACGAAAATGGTTTGAAGGCCAGGATTCATTCCTGTGCCTAGAACTTATGCTCCATCTGAGATCTTCTAATCTCGACCGTTCCTTTCTAACAATGCATTCTCTCTTACGTGAGATTTGGCAAAAGATCCCCTGATCTTTTCCAGGTTACATCTAGGTCCCCGGCCTATGAGAGAAAACAATTTCCCTTTAAGTCCTCCAATATTTTTGAAATTACGACCAGGTCCCTATCAAACCCAATAATTCCAATTTAAGAATTTACCAATTTTTCTCTTTCCTTTTAATCAAATCAAAGAAATTCCAAAACTTGGATATTTCATTTAATTAAATCAATCAATTAATTAAATAAACTTATGTTTGTTTACTTATTCCTTTCATGTTCTCCAACCATGCTTAATTTACCAAAATGCCCTTGGTTTTTAATAATTAATCCCAACTAGGTTTTTAATTATTAAACCTTCTTTTTGAATAAACTAGGTTTTGCGGAACTTATTTCATCTAAAATAATAAACATTCATTTATTCTTTATAAGAGAAATCTTGGATTTCACATGTCCCCCCCCGCCCTCCCTCTTTTCTCTCTTGACCATGGCAGCCAACGGATAGAAATAAAATAAAAAAGATCAGAGGCGGCTAGGGCTTCAATTCTATTTGAATAATATTATAAGAGTAAATTTGTATAAAACCCCTTGTATGAGTACACAATTATATTAAGGCTCTAAGTAGGTTTTTTTTTTAATTTCAAGGTATTATACTTAACCCATTTAGTAAGTAGAAACTCCAAAAAAATAAATACTTAAGCTATTTAATACGTGAAAACTCTAAATAATAAACGCTTAAGCAATTTAGTAAGTGAAAACTCCAAAAAACGCATGCTTAAGCTATTTAGCGAGCGAAAACATACCCAAAGAAAAAGCTTAAGCCGTTTTTATAAACGGAAACTCCAAAAAACAAAAAAAACAAAAAAAAACCGCTTCCACCGTTTTAATAAGCAAAAACACCAAAAAATAAATGTTGAATTAACAAATGAAAACTCCAAAAAATAAATGTTTATGTCGTTTAGTAAGTGGAAATTATAATCAATATAATTAAACAATTCAATAAGCTGAAACTCTAAAAAATAAATGCTTAAGCCACTTAGTAAGCAGAAACCACAAAAAATACACATTTAAGCTATTTAGTAAGCAGAAACTCCAAAAAATAAACGTTTAAGTTGTTTAGTAAACGGAAACTTCAAAGAAAAATAAATGTTTAAAATTTTTAGCAAGCAAAAACTCTAAAAAATAAATGTTTGTAAGAGTTAAGTCCTAAAGTTGATGACTAGAAAAATTGAACACTTGGTGAAATTTCAAAAGGAAAGCTAGACCAGCATGGGAATATGAAAAACATTCCATTCATTCAAAAAAGAAAAATAGACAAAGTAAGTCAAACTTTATTTTTTTATTAATAGAATGAATCTTTTGTAAGTTTACAAGTAAAAAGAAGAAAAAATATACAACGTATAAACTAATAGGGAAAAACTTAATATTATTGATAATAAGTTGGGGTATATATAATACCATTACAAGGGTAAAATGGTAACTAAACACATAAAGAGATAAAACCAAAAACATAAAGAGATAAATACATGAAACCCTAATAGGCCCCCTCAAGATGGTGTACGAGAAGCAACACCAATCTTGTCACAAATGTCAAGTAGCCGAGGATGAGGCAGAGGTTTCGTTAGTGCATCAGCAAGTTGATCAACAGCAGAGACATGAACAATCCGGAGAAGGGAGGACTGAACAAGATCACGAACAAAGTGATAGTCAATGGCAAGATGTTTCATTTGTGAATGAAACACAGGATTAGCACATAGATACGTTGCACCAAGGTTGTCCGAGTAAATAGTGGGTGCTGAAGAGACATGGACATGCAGTTCATCAAGGAGTGTTTTGATCTATTGAATTTCAGCCGCAGCAGAAGCAATAGCACGATACTCGGCCTCAGTAGATGACCGAGCAACTGTGCGTTGCTTGGTAGACCTCCAGGAGATGGGATTCACACCCAAGAACATGACATAGGCCCCCGTGGAGGTGCGATCATCCAGGTTACCCCCAATCAGCATCAGAAAAGTCGTGAAGCTGAAGAGGGGAATGTGTCTGAAGCCGAATGCCAAGAGATTTGGTGCCATTCAAATACCGAAGCATGCGCTTAACAGCCCCCCAATGATGCTCAGCTGGCCGATGCATGAACTGAGAAAGTCTATTGACAGCAAAAGAAATGTCAGGGCGGGTCACTCGTAAATGTTGAAGACCACCAACAACCTGTCTATACTTGGTAGCATCAATAGGAGAAGACCCATCATGAAGAAGAAGAGAGGCACCAACAACAAGAGGCGTAGAAACCGGTTTCGAGTCAAGCATGTTGTGTTTCTGCAGAAGATCAACAATATACTTATGCTGAGAAAGAAGCATACCATCAGACGTCGTTGTAACTTCAACACCACAGAAGTACGAGAGCACACCAAGATCCTTGGTCGAAAAGTTAGCGTTAAGTTGCTGAATAATACGAGCAATTAGTTTAGGATCACTGCTAGTAATCAGAAGGTCATCAACATAAACCAGAAAATAGACAATAGTGGAGCCAGCTTACAGAATGAAGAGAGATGTATCTGCACGAGAAGTAACAAAACCAAGAGACTGAAGAAATAGTTTCAACTCGTGGTACCATGCCCGCGGGGCTTGCTTTAAACCATAGAGAGCCTTCTGCAATCGGCAAACATAATTGGGAAAGTGAGGATCACGCATACCAAAAGGTTGTGCCATGTAAACTTCCTCATTGAGATGTCCATTGAGAAATTCATTGTTGACATCAAGCTGCCGAGCAGATCACCTGTGATGCAGGGCTACACTCAAGACTGTGCGAACAGTGACCGGATTAACAACGGGGCTGAAAGTCTCATGAAAATCAACACCGGGACACTGATGAAACCCTTTGGCAACAAGACGGGCTTTAAACAGTTCAATGGTATCATCCGGGTGGCGTTTGATACGGAACACCCACTTGTTCCCAACAAGATTCTGATGTGGAGCAGGAGGAACAAGGACCCATGTTTTGTTGCGTTGAAGAGCATCATATTCAGCTTGCATTGCTTGAAACCATTGGGGATTGGAAAAGGAAATACCAAAAGATAACAACTGATTTCTAAAGACTTTAACAGAAGGATGACCAAAGCGACTGTGCCACAAGGAAAGCAAAGACGAAGACGAACCAAGTAAACTGAGGGCGGGAAGAGGGGTTTGGGAGCCAATAGATGTGGTGAAGACAAGGGAGATGTGGAAGTGGTCGGCCAAAGGTAGACACCATCCTTACGACACCTTGTGACCAGAATTGCCCTCGTGTGACGATCCCGCACCTGAAAAGAATCATCAAAAAAGAGAACCATGATCGCATTAGTAGCACAAAGAGCTGAAACCGATATTACATTCAAGGAAATGGATGGAACATGTAATACATCCGTAGGAGAAAGGGAGCCATGCAATGTCGAAAGACATATGGATCCCGTATGCGCAATGGGAAGACAGGTACCATCACCAAGGACGGCGGCCTCAGCCTCACAGATAGGGTTGATGACGGCGAGGTTGGGCCAGTCGGTGGTGACATGATGAGAAGCACCAGAATCAACAACCCAATCAGAAGGAGCACCGGTAGCAGGGTAGTGTGTAGCGGTGTTCACACGAGGAGGACCACGAGGTGGCACTGGAATATGATCCCACATGTGTGGAGGAACAAGACAACACTGACGAGCAGAGTGACCGGTAGTGCCACAGATTTGGCACTTTCCTTGATAGCCACGACCAGGGGTGAGCACTGGAGATGGCAGACGTGGAGCCGAAGGTGGCACAGAATGAGAGGAAGGAAACAAAGGTGGCGAGGGCCGAATAGTTAGAATTAAGGAACGAATTGAGGCTTTTGAGCCTCGGTTGAGATTGTAACCCTAGGCTCCGCTTCAACTTCAACTTGAGCTCGACCTACGTCATCGTTAGAATCATAATCTCTACCAAGATTTGCAACCAAAGCTGGAAAACATCCAGAAATTCAATTTTTTATCAAATCTAACTATATCACATACTGTAAACCCAAAATCTGAAGAGCTTTTAGATAGGAGAAGCTCACCTTGTTATAAGTACTTGGAAATGGTCACTGAAAGCTCTTGAGAGATGCTCTTTCCCAGTGGCTAGCGAAGACTGGATGTTGCGAAACTGGGAAGAAAACCTGTGAAAACTCATGAAGTTGGGGAGAATAATGCAGAGAAGATGAATGAGTCAGTGAATGGGTGGCAAACTCCATTAAATATATGGGATATCACCAACCTAAGAACCCAGTTATCACGGAGTTCCAACGGCCTGCTCATTGGGTCATAATCTCCTTACCCTATTTTAATCTTGTATTAAGGGCCCGCTTGGGCTGGCTTATGGAAAAAAGTTTTTATTTTTTCAAGATTGATAGGACTTTTTTTATAATAATTTTTAAGAATAAGTTAAGGGCTCCTGATTAATTTTGTGTTTGGATATATTAATTTAGAAGTGCTTTTATAGTTAGGAAGTTGTTTGGATATTCATTCCCAAAAGGATTTTCTTAGTGACAAATTACTAAAATAGACATTCAATGATGAATAATAATAATAATAATAATAATAATAATAATAATAATAATAATAATAATAATAATAATAATAATAATAATAATAATAATCACATTTAACATCAACAATAACATATCTTCCGAGCCTCACCTAGTCTTATATTACATTTGGGAAGTCATTCTTTAATTTGTATAAGGGTGTTTTCATAATTATAAAACCCCAAAACACCTCAAAAGGACTTTCTTTTAAAATCTTCAACCAGACTTTTGGAAAAAAAAAATTCTCTTTTTCTAACTGTTTCTCCTTCTTCAAAAAACCCATCCAAACACATAAAACGGTGAATTCTAGCATACCATAGTTGTGTTTCGCACAGTACCTTTAACTTATAAAAATAATTTTTTTGGTTTGGCAGAATGCATTCCAAACAAGCCTTTAAAAATTTTCAATCGTTTATTTTAACTCAGTTAATAGACTACCCTAATTAATTCAAAAAAAGGACTTGAGGATAGGGGGCAATGGGCCGGTTAACCGGGCTTCGCAAGCCCGACCGGTTCTAGGTCGGCCAAAGGCTGACCTGAAACCGACCCGAGCTACAAAAGTAGCCTGTCGGGCTGGGTTGACAAGCCGAATCCGGCGGGTCACGGGTCACCTTCGGGTGACCCAGTAATCGGCCCGGGCCACCTTAAATAACCTGCGGGCCGCGCCCAACCCGTCGTTTAACTGGCCGGCCCGCCGGTATTTAAATTTTTTTTAAAATATAAACTTATTAAAATGTATATTAAAAAATATGGAAAAATGTAAAAAAAATTTAAAAAAAACTATGACATTTGACATAAAAATAGAATGAGAAAAATGAAAAAAGTAAATAAAAAAATAAAAATAAAAATAAAAAACATTTTTTTAATGAATTTATGAAGAATGAGACAATTAAGGTTATTAAAAAGTAATAAACCTTAATTATTGCAACCTTAATTAAAAGGTCACAATGATTGAAAAGAAAGAAAGAAAATCCATAGTTTCCAAGAATATTAAGTAATAAATTAATAAAAAATTTAGGTGAACTAGAATCCAATTTTTTATAGTATTAAGTTAATACTATAAACAACGTGCCGAAATAAACTCAAATTTCCTTTTTTATATCAAAAACCTTGAAATTTCTCCAAATTAAACATAGAGAGAGAGAAGAAAGGGGAAGGGTTGTAGAAATAGAATGAGAAAAAAAATTTAAGTAAATTTATGGAGGAATGAAACAATTAAGCTAATTAAAAAGAAAGAAACCTTAATTATTGTAACCTTAATTAAAACATCGGTTTGATTAAAAAAAAAGATACAAAAATCATAGTTTTCAATTTTATAAGTTACCAAGAATATTAAGTAATAAATTAATAAAAAATAAATATTTAACAAGTTTAGGTGAACTAGAATCCAACTATTTATGGTATTAAGTTACTACTATAAACAATGTTCCAAAATCAATCTAAATTTTCATTTTTATCATAAAAATTCCAAAATTTCTCCAAATTAATATATATATATATATATATATATATATATATATATATATATATATATATATATATATATATATAATCATGAGAAGGTAAGGTCGACCGGAAACACAGTTCATTTGCGGTCGCCTCCCATTTGGCCCCCTGGACCAAGTTTGAAGGATTTCCAACCCTATGGATGGAAAGAACATCGAAAAATAAGCTAGCATGTCAATTTTCATACAATTTGGGAACTTGTAGGGTCTTCATTTTAACTGGTGAAAATTTATAGAAATCTTACTGGTTCAAAATTTCACCCGTTAAGATGAAGGCCCTACAAGTTCCCAAATTATATGAAAATTGACATGCTAGCTTATTTTTCGATGTTCTTTCCATCCATATGGTTGGATTTCATCAAAATACTATGCAAGTGGGCCACAAAGAGGCGACTGCACTTGCACAGTGATAAGGCCGGCCGCATAGTATCATGACCCCATATATATATATATATATATATATATATTGATAGGGATGAAAGTAGTGGAACACGTGGCATTCGTCCAAGCAAGCCACGTGTCAAAGTAACAAAATAGAGTCCTCAACTATTACCACAGGGAACCTTTCCGATATGGATTGCTTACCCGATCCGGAAGACACGCTATGGAGTGACTTGCCGATCCGATATGCACAAACGATATATCGGAACCATTGCGAAACTCATCGGGATCGGGAAGAACTTCACCAAACCAACACGTGTCAACCAGAAAAGGTATGCTGAATTGATGGCTATCTATATTGGTCCCTACCCTTCTAGAAGAAGTACAGCTGCAGACAGCCTGGCCTTCTAGAAGAGTTACAGCTGGAGACAGCTCAGATACTTAGCTGGCATACTAGCTGGCGCTTAGCTGGACTGACAGCTGGCAAACACGTGACTAAATTGAGGAGCGTGCTCAGCACGCAACCCATGCCTATAAAAGGCAAGGACTACAGTTCATTCAGACAATCTGAAATCCAAGCAGCGAAGCTCTGCCCATTTGGAAACAGGATCTACTCTCTTTCTCCTGCTTTCCATTTATGGAGTTTTTGTAAGATCTCTTGTATTTTTGATGATTCATAGTGAGATCTTTCTTTCCCGTGGTTTTTTCCCTGTTGATTAGGGGTTTTTCCACGTAAATCCGGTTTCTCTCTGCCCTTGCTTGGATTCTCATTCGATTTCTCACTAGGATAGCCACCCAACAAATATAAATTCAATTGTTAGGTTGAAATTGGGCCCTCAATCCAATTTTAGCTCTAACAATTTGGCGCCGTCCGTGGGGATCGTGAGTAAAAAGTTCATGGCTGCTAATCAAAGAAAATCGAAGAGATTCCAAACATAGGAAGGAGGAAAAGGAGTTTCAGCAACCCCTCCAGTCGAAGGTGCACCACCTCTAGGAGCTGAGGTCGCTCCAGCGAACGTTGGACTTCAGAGTGATACTGATCGCGTCAGAAGGATGGCGCAGGAGATTGAAGAGCTGAAACAGGCTCTTCAGGAAGCGCGTCAGCAGCGTGCTTCCCAGACCACTGTTCCTCACGATGCACGACCTCTCAAGGAGGGTGGGGAAAAGAAGGTGACTCATTCCCCTAGACACCGAGCACGCTCTCCTGTGAGACACCAGAGCATGGAGTCTTCCACTGGAAGCTCAGATTCAGCGCATCACCATCGTGATCGCCACGTCCGAGGGGACAAGATCAGAGAGCGGAGAAAGAGGGGGATCTCCCGTTCTCCAGATCGCTCGATAGATCGGAGGCGCAGGACCCGATCACCGACACATCGGTCCCAAGGACGATATCATTCATCGGACCGGTGTTACTCCCCTCGTGGTCGATCTCCGCACCATCTCCATTTCAGACGCCGGTCTCCACGGCATGATTCACCATATCGCCGTTATTCTTCCCCACGACAATATATGACAGAAAGGGAAAGAGTTCAACAACTTGTCCCGCATGTTACTTCTTCCTTTGTAAGGGCAATTTGGGAGGCCCCCTTCCCCAAACATTTCAGACCCTCAAATGTTCGTTGTTATGACGGGACATCTGATCCCCAGGAACATTTGGAAAGTTATCGTGATGAGATGATGGTCAATCGAACCACTGAGGCTGTCATGTGTCAAGCTTTTCCTCGGATACTCATTGGAGACGCTCATGATTGGTTTAGGGGGATTCCCCCGGGAACCATACACAGCTTTAAGCAACTCTCTGACCTTTTTCTTTGTAATTTTGCCAGCAACAGGAGGCTGAAGAAGAATCCCATGATGTTACTGGGATTCAGGCAGAGACCGGAGGAGAGTCTACACGGATACATAAGCCGCTTCAATAAGGAGATCAACGGCATGGTGGATATAAACTCTGCAATAGTTGTGGGAATAGCTGTCAAAGGGTTGAAGGATGGGCCCTTTAAAGATTCCTTGACTCGAGAGCCTTCGGCAGGTCTCTCGGATTTCCAGGCCACAGCTGCGAAGTACATAGCTTCGGAGGAGATGAAGGCCAAATGGCAAGAGAGTGACCTCTTGCAGTTGGAGGAAATCAGAAAGAAGAATCACCACCCGCAGCCATATCAGGAATGGAGAGAAGGAGCTCCTAGAGGTGAAAAACCTCGGAGAGAAGGAGGCCAGAATTCAAACCGGGCAGATCGGTTTGACGAAAGGAGACCCCCACAACACCGGGGATATGATCCTGAGAGAGTAGAGAAGTACCACAATTACTCCATCCTCAACACCTCACTGGAGGACATCCTGTCCCAGATTAAGGACCAGAAGATATTGAAGCCCCCACAACCCATGAAGGACAACCCAAGGAGAAAGAAGAGTAAAAAGTTCTGCAAATTTCATCAAGACAAGGGGCACTTAACAGAAGACTGTATCCAATTGAAGAATGCCATCGAAGGTCTAATCAGGGATGGCAAACTAGATCAGTTTCTGCAAAAGGAGAAGAAACCATAAACTGAGCAAATCCCACCTCCACAGCACATTATCCCAAGTGACACACATGTGACTGTTATTGCCGGAGGACCGGGGTGCGGGGGAGAGAGTTCGAAGTCAAGAAAAAATTATGTGAGGGCGCTGGGGTCCATCCAGAATGTCACATCCTTGAAGAGGCCCCGCACCCCCACACAAATTTGTTTTTCGGATGAAGATCTGAAGGGTATTCACTACCCCCATGATGACGCTCTAGTGATCACTGCCCAGATCGGGATCTTCACTGTAGAGCGAGTTCTTATCGATACCAGGAGTTCAGTAGATATTATATTCTCTTCTGCATTCGACAGAATGAAACTTCCAGTTGAGAATCTGAAGCCGATAAAGTCCCCTCTAATCGGGTTCAATGGCAGCCCACTACAAAGCGACGGTATGATTTCTCTACCCTTGACTCTTGCCACTCCCCCGAGAACTACTACTGCTATCATTAACTTTTTGATTGTCCGATACCCTTCGAGCTACAATGTTATCATTGGAAGGCCATCGATCAATCAGTTGAAAGCTGTGCCCTCAACTTATCATATGGTGGTCAAATTTCCTACATCCAATGGTTGCGGAGAAGTGAAGGGCAACCAACTGGCTTCTCCCCAGTGCTATGCCACCATGCTCAAGAGACATGGCGAGGGGAGTAACCGATCTGGGGAAGTACTTACTGTGGAAGATATGCAACAAGAAGATGATGAGAGGGAGAAGCGTCGGCCCACTCCGGTTGAGGAGCTCAAAGCCATACCCCTGCAGGAGAAACAACCGGAGCGCACTATCCAGATAGGAGCAAACCTCCTATCGGACCAGCAAGAAGAGATACTGAGTCTCTTAAGGAGCAACTCCGACATTTTTGCTTGGACAGCTGAAGAGATGCCAGGAGTTCCACGGGAGGTTATAGAACATCGACTCAACGTCGATCCGGGGCACAAACCAGTCATACAGAAGCGACGAAGTTTCGCTCCTAATCGCCTCCAGGCTGCTCAAGAAGAAGTGGACAAACTTTTGAAGGCAGACTTCATTCGTGAGGTATATTACCCTGAGTGGTTGTCTAATGTTGTACTGGTGAAAAAATCCACAAGAAAGTGGAGAATGTGTGTGGACTTTACTGATCTGAATAAAGCTTGCCCTAAGGATTGCTACCATCTGCCTCTAATTGGTAACTTCGTAGATTCTACATCAGGGTACGAAATGCTAAGTTTCCTCAATGCATACTCTGGGTATAATTAGATCGGAATGGCGGAGGCCGATGTGGAGAAAACCTCTTTCATCACCAGGAGAGGAACATATTGTTATAAGGTCATGCCATTTGGCCTGAAGAATGCTGGTGCCACTTTTCAAAGATTGGTGAATAAAGTCTTCAAAGACCAAATCGGGAGAAATGTGGAAGCATATGTTGATGATATCTTGGTGAAAAGTGATAAGGTTGAACGACATATTGCCGATCTGCATGAAACTTTTGCTCCACTTCAGGCACACGGGTTGAGCCTCAATCCCAATAATGTACGTTCGAAGTTCGATTTGGAAAATTTCTGGGATTCATTCTCACACATCGGGGGATTGAAGCAAATCCGGAGAAGATACGAGCAGTCCTAGAAATAAGATCCCCAAGAACAATCAAGGAGATACAGAGACTTAATGGCCAACTTGCAGCCTTGGGGAGGTTTATTTCGAAGTCAGGAGAGAAGAATCTTCCTTTCTTCCGAGCATTGAGAAAAGCCCCCAAAGTTGAATGGAATGAAGAATGCAAGAAAGCATTCATACAGTTGAAGGAGTATTTGCAGTCACCAGCTTTATTGGCAAAGCCTCAACCGGGAGAAGAGCTTTATGTTTACTTATCTGCAACCGATGCCGTTGTCAGTTCAGTATTGGTAAAGATTGAGGATAATTTGCAAAAACCAGTGCATTACACAAGCAAGGTCCTCACCGATACTGAGTCCAGATATCTTTCCCTTGAGAAGTTGGCCTATGCTTTAGTGGTTTCTGCTCGTCAGCTCCGCCCTTATTTCCAGTCACATCGGATAAGGGTGTTGACCGATCAGCCATTGAAGCAGATCTTACACTAGCCAGACACATCGGGGCGCCTCGCTCGATGGGTGCTCGAACTTGCAGAGTATGATATCAGTTATGAGTCGCGTACTTCTATAAAGGCACAAGTACTTGCGAACTTCATTGTTGAGCTTACGACCACCACAGATGATGATCCTTCAAACATCAAATTATCTGAAACAAGAAACGACTCTTCATCCCAATGGATTCTGCACACAGATGGATCTTCTACAAGAGACGGTTCGGGGGACGACTGATCCTACAGTCACAATCTGGATGGAACACTTCTACTGTTCAGATGTTCGGGTTTAAAGCAACCAATAATGAGGCTGAGTATGAAGCTATGATAGCTGGGCTGCAGTTAGCTCGCGGTCTTAGAGTACGGAATCTGCAAACTAACACTGATTCTCAGTTGGTTGTGGGCCATCTGAGCGAAGAATTTGAGGCAAGGGAAGACCACATGGTGAAATATAAATCTTTGTTACAGAAGCTCACCACAAGCTTCGAAGAATTCCACATTTCTAAAATTTTTAGAGCGGAGAATCAGCAGGCGGATCTCCTATCTAAGTTAGCCTCAGCAAATGCTAGTATTGAGCAACCAGTGAATATTCAGTACCTGGCAACCAGAAAAATTGATTGTCGACCAAAGAACTCATGGACATCGATCAGGAGCCATGTTGGATCGATCTGATCATGAGTTATTTGAAAGACGGAACTCTCCCGCAAGACCCCAAAGAAGCTCGAAGAATCACCATCAGAGCTTCACGATACAGTGTGGTGGATGGGCAGCTCTATAAAAGATCATTCACTCTTCCTCTCTTAAAATGTCTCCGGCCGTCGGAGGCGGAATATCTCCTTCAGGAAGTCCATAAAGGAATTGCGGGAGATCATTTGGGAGGAAGAGCATTGAGTCACAAAATCCTGAGGCAAGGGTATTATTGGCCAACCTTGAATAAAGATGCTATTGATTTTGCCAGAAAATGTGATGCTTGTCAATGCCATTCCAATATTCAACGGCGTCCCCCGGTACCACTCACCACAGTTATAAGTACAAGGCCTTTTGCTTTATGGGGAGTAGATATACTTGGGTCATTTCCTGTAGCTGTCCGACAGATGAAGTTCTTAATTGTGGCAATCGACTACTTTACTATGTGGGTAGAGGCGGAACCACTAGCATCGATCACAGCAAAGGCTTGCCAAAGCTTTTTATGGAAGTCCATTGTTTGTCGTTTCGGCTTACCCGTTGCTTTCATCACGAACAATGGTCGCGAGTTCGACAATCCAGCCTTCAAGAAGTTCTGCACAGATCTTTGTATTGAATCAAGGCTAACTTCCGTTACTCACCTGCAGGCGAATGAACAAGTGGAAGTAACCAATAGGACTCTCCTTCACGGTCTGAAGACGAGAGTTCTCAGAAATGGGTCGAACTGGGTGGAGGAAGTTCCAAATA
Organism: Dioscorea zingiberensis; assembly: GCA_026586065.1. Classification (NCBI taxonomy): domain Eukaryota; kingdom Viridiplantae; phylum Streptophyta; class Magnoliopsida; order Dioscoreales; family Dioscoreaceae; genus Dioscorea; species Dioscorea zingiberensis. Next base: position 41,488,799 of record CM048818.1, read on the forward strand.
CTTTATGGGCATATCGGACAACTGCTCGAACTCCAACTGGTGAGACTCCATTCGCGTTAGCGTTTGGAGTCGAAGCTGTGCTCCTAGCTGAAATAACTTTGCCTACACCAAGAACGCAGTCCTTCGATCCAGTGAGAAATAAAGAGCAGCTCCGGGCCGAGCTGGATCTCCTTGAAGAGAAGAGGGATTGTGTTAACGTTCGAGCAGCAGCATACCGGCAGAAAGTCAAGAGGTACTATAATGCCAAGGTGAAGGAGGTAACCTTTCAGGTCAGAGATCTTATGCTGAGAGAGAATATCTTTCAAGGCAACAAGAGTCGGACAGGGAAACTGAATACTAATTGGGAAGGCCCCTATATTGTGCAAGAAATTGTAAGGCCCGGAATATATTGGCTCTCTAAAATGGATGGGCGCAGACTCAAGCGTCCATACCATTCAGAACATCTACTGAGTTACTATCAATAAAATCAGTTACTTCCATACATTTATTCCTTTTTCTTTTCTATTTTGTTTCAAGAAAAGTTTATTTAACAACAAAAAGAAAGGAAATCAACATCAAAAGCCATGATGGAGCCAAAAGACCATATTGACCTCAATGGACCATACCGGTCCCGATGCCCATACCGGGCTCAACGGACCATACAGGTCCCGATGCCCATACCGGGCACAACGGACCATACCGGTCCCAACGCCCATACCGGGCTCAACGGACCATACCGGCCCCGATGCCCATACCGGGCTCAACGGACCATACCGGTCCCGACGCCCATACCGGGCTCAACAGACCATACCGGTCCCAATGCCCATATCGGGCTTAACGAACCATACCGGTCCCAAAAAGAAGATGCTTTATATTATCAGCCTTTCATCAGTGAAGACCATGCCAAACTACAACGAGGACAAACCATTCCAGATCTTAACGGAAGCAACCGTACCAGTTAACCAATCACATCAATCAATCGCCTTAAGAGTCATCACACAAGCTCATCACATTGACAAACGGTATCAACTCCAAACAAACGAGACCAAGCATTACATTTCTGCAACAATATGACAACTTATCACTTTGGAAGCGAAAAAAGAAGGAAAGCTCATTCAACACAAGAATGCTAAAGTACTTCAAAAGTGAGACAACCAGAAAGAGACATATCAAGAGAAAAAAGAAGTTTACTGATTGAAAATATGCAAGTACAATGGAAATATCAAAGTTAAGAAGAGTCATAGGAAGCAGAAGAATCGAAGTCGCAAACACCATCAGGAGCTTGTGCGGGAGCAGCTACAAGCGTCGACTCCTTCTGGTATCTATTGTTCCCAAGAATGTGAACTTCAAAACACATGTCCTCTCGAAGGACAAGAACAAGCAACTTTCCTTCTTCCAATTGGTGGTCCCTCGCAATGTCCGCCCAGTCCTCAGTAAACCGGAATTCCCTAAGCTCAGCCGACATGGATAACATCACCGACTAGAAATTTCCACACGGCCCCTGCAACCTAATGAGTCCCTCCTCGAAGAGCATCCTGATATGACCCTGAAAAGCTCTAGGGATCCACAGGTAACGAGAGTTATCGCCAAGAAAGAATTTATAAAAGGAGGGACAGCTGTTGTTACCCATGGCAAAAGAGAAGATGCCTTAAAGGGTCATCACCTCCCCAATTTATAGTATGATTCATACAGAAGCAGTTAATGCGCACCCAGAATACCAATAGACTTCAGACGCTTCATTTCAATCCAACGAGAACGTCTTTTGACTCCTTGAAGGGAATGTTTCATTAAAACTGCCTTGGAAACGTTTCAGAATTCAAGGCTCAATAAAAGAGAATAATGGCTCTTGTTCCCAAGAGACACCTGGATTGAATTGGAACAAGAATGAGTGGTCAATAAAAGGGAATTACAGCTCCGATCCGATGTGTACACCGATCCGGTGCGGAGATTGAAGCAGAAAATATCATCCAATCCGATATAATGTCTTAGTGATCGATAGATATAGAGAACATCACCCGATCCGATATGGATTATCAGGAACGGATCGACATCAAAAGAATCATCATACCTTGGTGAACATTGAAAGAAAATCGAATTGCGATTTCATTCATCCTCAAAAAGAAAAGGAGACAGAGAAACAGTCAAAATGTTTTTATGAAAGACACATTCGGAGCAAACTTTACAATTTGGATCAAGTTTCCACTGCAAAATGAAGAATCAGAAAGGGATTACAAGTATTTCATTTAAACAAAATTCCAGTTCCATGATCTAGTTGCACTCTTCCGACGGCTTCCGTACATCCCTTAGCTTCAAGGGCTTCTTAAGATTTATTTGCCCGATCACTCAAAATCTTCTCTTGTACGGCTTTTAGTTCTTCAATTTCACTTCGAAGCCGTCTTACTTCGGGCCGATCTAACTAAAGGAAGAAGAAAAGCGGGATAATTAAAGGTGAGAAAACAGGGACTAAAGAAATTTAGCTAACCTTCCCTCCTACGCACAGCGGGAGATGTATCCCCTTGATCAGTCCCTGAAGTCTCTTTTCCACGTGGCTCAACGGGAGCAGCATTAATAATTTTCGAAGCCACTTTTCTGCTCGGAATAAAAGAAGTAGCTTTAATCAAACGAAGGAAAGGTAGCTGAGAAGCCATATAATTAAAGATATCAGAACGAGGAAAAACTTGAACTCTCATATACCAGTTGTGGCATCATCCTCGATCTCAATAACAGCTGGGGGAGCTTCACTTGGAGGTGCCCACTCCTTCTCTTGATGAATTGGTTCCGGATCCGATATGATTTCTCCATAACATCTCGTATCTTCACGGACCGGTTCTGGACCCGGTATGATAGCTTTAGAGAACAGATCTGGATCCGATATAACTGTTTTACACTCTGAAACCTTTTCCGGATCCGATATGGTCGATGGAGGAATCACCTTATCAGAGGCATCCTTCTCTAATATGGTCGCAACAAGAGTTTCCTCCAGACAAGAGACACCACCTCTCACCTCTTCAGCAGCTAGATCCTCAACTCTTACTTCTTCAATAGCCGGATCTTTATCTCCTTCTTCTCCTCATTGACACTTTTCAAAGTAAAGCTCCACCGCAGCATCATAGGAAATTTGATGGAAGTTTACTAAAGGGTCAACTAAATGAATGCTACTCAAAATTGAGTAAACTTCTGATGATACTCTATGAATTTCATCATCAGATAATTCTCTTGTCTCTGCTGCAGTGAGCTTAGCCTCCAACTCCATAGATCTTTTCCAACTCTTGTTAAGATCCGACAACAAGGATGACATTTTTTTTCTTAGTGTTCTGATCTGACTCTTGTGCAAGGAGAACATCACTCCGAGCTTGGGAGAGGAGATTATCCCTGGCTTTCAGCTGTTCAGAAAGGAGATCTTTGTCCTCTTTACATTTATCAGCCAATTCTTCAGCGGTTTTGAGTTTTGCTCTCAAAACTTTCTTCATTTCTCTTTTAGATGATAACTCTCTTTCAAGTGCAGATACTCTTTCAGAGAGCTTCGCTCTTTCGCTAGCGACAGAATCTCTCTCAATTTTGCACTGATCCAAATCTGACCTTAGAGCTGCAGTAGTTTGTTCAGATAAAGAAAGGGAAGCCTGCAGACTCTCATAATCAACTTTCAAACCACCATATGTGCCCTGCGACTTCCCTAACTCAGCAGAGAAAGACTCTTTTTCCTCAATCATCTTAGCCGTTTCAGCATTCTTATTGGAAAGGCTCTCCAGAAGCTTCTTATTCTCTTCTTCTAATTTGGAGACCCGAGCCTTTATTTTCAAATCGCCATACTCACAGAATCTTGCAACCCGTTCCCCCCATAAGGCAGTCTGCAAAAAGATTGTCGTTCAGGAAAGCAAGATATAAAACTGTAATATCAACAGATGGAGAAGTTAGAAATATACTGAAGCAAGGGATAGACGGAAATGGGTACAGGACTCGTCCGAACTAAATTGATTAAGATGATTGTTGACTTGGTCCTGTCGCCAAGAACGAAGAGAATTCCTGACAAGTCTCAAATTGATGGGCAAAGCATTATCTCTCCGATGAATAATCCCATGAGACCCAGATCCTTGAACATTTGGATCACCAACGGAGGGATCTACGACTTGTGCCACTCCTGAGATCAAAATAAGAGGAACAAATCAACCAATATTTTGCAAGGTTTAAACAAAAGTCACTAACAAGAATACAACAAGATACATCATACCCATACCTTTCCCTCGACTGATACCGGGTCCCGCTTCTGAAGAAATATTTCTTCTTGACCAGACATGATCATCCGATCTAGAAACAAGAGGCGCATCGGGGATTTGAATATTAAAGCCCGATGCAATGGGGAGACAGTGTGGAAAGATAATAGACACATCGGGAATTGAACCATCGGAATCCGATGTGATAGGAAGAGAAGAAGAAGAAATGGCGGGCCCCTCTCGAATAGGACCGGTCGAGCCTTCAACAATTGCTTCCGATGTGACAGGCACAGGCGGAACAGAAACTGAGCCGGCTTTCTCCGCAGCTTTTATCAATCGTCTCCTCTTAGTGACTGGGGCCTCGACTTGAACAGGAGGAAGACTAGCAGTAATAGGAGCCACTACTGTCTCAAAATTAATGGTAGCATCCGGCTTGCCCCTGACTTGCACCAAGTTGTTGAGGAGGAACATTATCAGATGGAATTCTCTCAACTTCCCTGCTACCTGAACTTGGAACCGCTTCACTCGAGGTTTCCTTCACTTTTCCCTTAGACTTATCAGCCGCAGAGATTGCACGCATCTTTTCAGCCAGAGTTCTTGGCGCCATATCCTTCTCTGAGGAGGAGGAGTAAAGAAAGGTGAATAGAGCAAATCAGCACCAAACAACAGTTCGGGATCATTCAATAACATGAATTGGAGATTTAAAGCAACCCTACCAAAAGCTAAATATAATCCACATTCTTGAAGTCTCCTATCAGACAAGAAAGATCTATCTAATGGAGTACTCTTGAACTTCTTGAATTTTCCAAACCATTCGCTTCTGGCTGGTGTTGCCTTTGCTTTGGAGCCCGAATGAGCACAAGGAGTCCCCATTTGGTACTAAAGCCCCAGCTCTCACTATTAGAAACAAAGAAGTACTTGTTTTTCCAATCTTTGATCGAATCACGGACGGAACCAAGGAAAACCAGACCAGGTTTGGCACCAAAGTAATACCAATCAGATTGCCTAATCAGATTGCCTATCTTGGTTAAGGTTGAAAAGAAGACTAAATAAATAAGCAGTTGGTTCAACCTCGCAAAGGATTGAAATTATGACAAAACCACAGAGGATTCTCCAAGAGTTTGGAGTCAGCTGAGAAGGGTTTAAGCTAAAATGACGGAAAATATCTACAAAGATCTTGGGAAAAGGTAACCTAAGACCAGCTACCAAGGCATCTTGATAGACAACCAAATCCCCTCCCTGAGAAGGAGAACAAGCATGCTCAGAAGGGGAAGGAACCCTATAAGAGATATTAGGAGAAGAAAGATGATAGTTCTTCGCTCTGTCATCTATCCTAGCTTCTGAGAAAGTATTGACAAAGGAGAAAGAACAACGTTTTGGATCCCTAGCTAGTTTCGGCATCGTGGAAGACCAGCAAAGAAAACCCCAAAACAAGGAAGATCCAAACCCAAGAAGAAGGAAAATGCCTCGTACCTGAGCAAATGAGACCTTTCTGAAAACCAAGAGACCGGTGGCTTCTTGAAGAAGAAAACAAAAGGAATCAAAGAACGAGACAAGGAGATCTCTGCACAAGAAGCGTCGTGTTCAAATAGTTTTGAAATTCGAAAAGTGGGCTCTCCAGTACTATTTAAAGGATCAAGTCGACGGTCGAGACAGATCTAAGAGACTATTCAAAATTCTCCATCTGACGGTTGGGGACGGATAGGAATTCAAGTCGTTCTGTATTCTCGACGCGTGGAAAATGAAAAGGCAACGCCATCATGAACCTTATCTCGCTACAGCCCCCAGAAACCGTATCTTGATAATGGGAAATGGCAGACAATCAATGCCAAACAGTGTTCCATTAAAGCCTGAGAAATGATAAAGACCCTTTCGCCCCTGAAACATGCTGTTGTACATGAATTCCTAAAAAGGTTGTGTACATGATTTGATAGATCGGATGAGATCATCGAGTTGGGAATCCGAGAAAACAAGGAAAGGAATGTTGGAACAAATAAGTCACAGAAGTACAGTACGGGAAGAAGAAAGATCATTAAATGAAGACACTGAAGCGGATATCGACCCGATAGTCCCAGAACGATCTAATCACAGTAATGCTTAGCTTCATTAACTCGAACAATGATCAAAGAATATTTGATCATCCTTCAAATTAATTCGCAAGCATACTTGATGGGGGACTATTGATAGGGATGAGAGTAGTGGAACACATGGCATTCGTCCAAACAAGCCACGTGTCAAAGTAACAAAATAGAGTCCTCAACTATTACCACAGGGAACCGTTCCGATATGGATTGCTTACCCGATCCGGAAGACACGCTATAGAGTGACTTGCCGATCCGATATGCACAAACGATATATCGGAACCGTTGCGAAACTCATCGGGATAAAGAAAAACTTCACCAAACCAACACGTGTCAACAAGAAAAGGTATGTTGAACCGATGGCTATCTATATCGGTCCCTACCCTTCTAGAAGAAGTACACCTGCAGGCAGCCTGGCCTTCTAGAAGAGTTACAGCTAGAGCGGCTTCGAGATACTTAGGCATACTAGTGGCGCTTAGCTGGGACCGGCGGTGGCAAATACGTGACTAAATTGAGGAGCGTGCTCAGCACGCAACCTATGCCTATAAAAGGCAAGGGTCACAGTTCATTCAGATAATCTGAAATCCAAGCAGCGAAGCTCTGCCCATTTGGAAACAGGATCTACTCTCTCTCTCCTGCTTTCCATTTATGGAGTTTTTGTAAGATCTCTTGTACTTTTGATGATTCATAGTGAGATCTTTCTTTCCCGTGGTTTTTTCCCCGCCGATTAGGGGTTTTTCCACGTAAATCTGGTTTCTCTCTCCCCTTGCTTGGATTCTCAATTGATTTCTCACTAGGATAGCCACCCAACAAATATAAATTCAATTGTTAGATTGAAATTGGGCCCTCAATCCAATTTTATCTCTAACATATATATATATATATATATATATATATATATATATATAGAGAGAGAGAGAGAGAGAGAGAGAGAGAGAAGAGACAGACAGAGAGGGTGCCTAAATTGGGCTCAACCTGCCAGTTCAACCCAGCCAACCCGGCGAGTAAACCCGTCGGGTCTGTAGCAGACCAGTTACGGTTTTTTGGCCCAGCCCGCTAGGTCGGCTTACCAGGCGGTTTTGTCGGGCCAGCTCCGGGTCAAAACCCGGTCGTGCCCCCTTGAGGACGTTCAAAATATGAAAAGATTTTTTTTTAGAATAAGCCGACTTTTGAGGACATTCTGTTACTTTTTGCTCAATTTTCTTTCAGAACTTTTTGATGTGGGACTAAAAAAACTTCATTCACTTTTGTTCAGCATGAGATGCAAAGCACCATGAACAAATCCCTTGCTCGCATGGAATCACCTAATAGCTCAATCCTACACTACATATCATTCACAAAGCACGAGCAAAAGTATCACTTTTATTAATGGATTGATCAATGAATATAGAAAAAAAGGCGATGTAGTTTACGCACAGAAATTGTTTGATGAAATGCCTGAATGAGATGTGGTCTCTTGGAATTGTATAATGTTCACTCGTGCATGGAATGGTTGCCATGGACAAGCAATCAGCCTCTTCACAGAGATGTACCAGAGTGGCTTGAAACCGAGTTTCAATTCTTTGTCTACTGTTCTATCGTCTTGCGCTAAGCTGGGATCATTGCGCGAAAGGAAGCACATTCATAGCCTCCCGTTGAAAACGTGTTCTTCCGTCAACGTGTATATAGCTACTTCATTGCTAACAATGTATTCCAAATCTGGAGTGTTTGATTTCTTTGTTCAAGTTTTTTATAATATAGAGTATTTGAATCTCGCGTCTTGGAATACATTACTCTCGGGCTTTGTCCTGAACAGGCGAGTAAGCATTGCTCGTAAGGTTTTTGATAGAATACCTAGCCATAATGTTGTCACTTGGACTGCAATGGTTAATGGTTAAATTGAGATAAAGAAAGTTGAGACTGCATTTGGGTTGTTCAAGTTAATGCCATTCAAAAATGTTGTGTCCTAGTCTGTCATGATAGGTGGCTTTGTTTCTGACAACCGATTAGAAGAAGCACTTCAGCTTCACATTGATATAGTAAATACTGGAGTAAGACTTACTGTAGAAAGTGTTGTTAAGGTGATTGGAGCTTGTTCTGGTTTTGGAAATCCCAAACAAGGAAGAAAAATCCATTATCAAGTGATCAAATTGGGATTTGTTGTTCATCAAATTGTCGAGGCTTCACTGGTATCCATGTACTGTGATTGCTTAGAGATAGAAAACATAAAGTTGGAATCTAGCAAGATGGAGTACAAGTTTATTGGGTCATGGAACTCCTTGATATGCGGTTATATTGATAATAACAAGATCGATGAGGCTAGGAAACTGTTTGATAGTATGGATGAGAGAGACAGTGTATCATGGAATTTAATGGTTTGTGGGTTTGTTAGAGTTGACAGAATTGATGATGCTCTTGATTTGTTCTCTCAAATGCCTGAACCTTTTATTGAGGCAACCACTCATTTAATGCCAGATTACTTAAAGAATGGTAGGATAGAGGATGCATAAAAATTGTTTGGTAAAATCCCTCAAGTAGATACTATCGCACACACAACTCTGATACATGGTTACATGGAAAATGGAATGCTGGATAATACATGGGAGCATTTTAACAAGATGCCTGAACCAAATGTTGTTACCTTTAATGTTATAATGTCTAGTTTGTTGCAGCATGGAAAGGTTGTTAAAGCTTATACATTCTTCACCAGGTTTCCTCAGAAGGAAGTTGTATCCTAGAATATTTTAGTGATTGGATCTGTGTAGAATGGTTGGACTGTATGTTGAGGCCTTTCAACTCTACCAAGAGATGATATTGTCTGCAATATACCCAGCTAAACAGGTTTTCACCAGTCTTCTCAAAGCTTCTACTAAGCTATCTTTGCTTACCCCTGGTCAGGAAATCCATGCTGTGGCTATCAAAGTAGGGCATGATGCAAGCTTAGTGGCTAGAAATTTGTTGATTGATGCTTATGCCAAATGCGGGAAAATATCAATGACTGAAGCTATGTTCAACCAGATGGACAAGCGTGACACAGTGATATGAAATGTGATGATATATGCTTGTGCATGCAATGGTTTTGGTAAGAATGCTCTTCAGGTGTTTGAGAAGATGAAATGCTCTAACATTAAGCCTGATAATGTTACATTTCTATTTGGTTTTTCTTCTTGTACTCATGAAGGTTTTTTGAGAGAAGCTGAGCAATACTTCAATTCTATGAAATTTGATTTTGGAATTGTGCCGAGATTAAGCCATTATGCATGCCTGATTGACCTTTTGATTTAATGCAATAGCTTTCTATTAGCAAGAAAAAGAGAGTTTATCTACGGTGATGGGGCCCTAGATGGTGCTAAATTTTCCATCTCCTAGACAACACGAATATCGCTAAAATGAACGCAGCTTGAAGCGAAGCGATATAGTTTTCCATTACATAAATTTATTTATAATTTATATTAATGTTGTAAAGTCATATCCATTGGTGTGGTAGTATATCGTTCTAATTGGGAGTAAGCTTCTCACTGGAGACATGGCCGGATGGGTATGGTTGAAAAAGGCTAAGAAACTAATTGAAACAATGCCAATTGCCATTGATTCTGCAATATGGACTTCACTGCTTAGTGGGAGCAGAGTAAATTGCAATATGAAGTTGGTAGAAGTTACGACTAGTAAGCTCTTTGCAGAGGATCTAACCGAGCGGATACCATATTCGCATCTTATCAGCATTTATGGATCAGCTGGTAGATTGCATAATGTAGAGAATTTGAGGTACCATATGAATAGATGATAGAGCCAAATGCTCCTACTTACTACCACAAGTGCACGAGTCGAACAAGTAATATAAAGGTCTAGAAAGACGGGTGTCGAATCCTCAAGGACTTGTAAGAAGTACTAGTACTAGCTATTTATCTACTTCTAATCTGAACAGAATGGTGATGTTTACTAATATAAATGCTGAAATCAAAGAGAAGAAATTGAAATCACTATGAGGTGATAAGTGGGATGAAAGTTTGGGATAATCAGTCAGGAGAAGGGATACTCGGGTATGAATCCCTTTTGGGTTCTTAGCACAGGATACAAATAATACTTCCTACGTATTTGATTAAATGGGATTGTACTAAGGATTCCTATATCATTTTCACTCCCAATAAGTGCTTGTTTAACGTCAAGAGCTTGACGTACCCTCTTATTTACCTTACAGTGGGCAGAATAAATGTAACCCAGTAGCAGTTGTGCATTGTATATCTCCCTCGTAATATAATTTTAATCTGTGCCCATTGACTTTGAATGCTCTCTTTTTTACATGAGATATTTCTATTGCTCCTTGTGGGTGGACTTTGGTGACAGTGAAGGGGCCTGACTATCTCGAACGCAGCTTTCTCGGAAAGAGCGTAAGTCTAGAATTAAACAGCAGAACCTTGTCACCTTCCTTGAACTGTTTCCTCTTTTTTAGCAGCTGGTCAGGATACTCTTTTGTCGATTCCTTGTACAATTTTGAATTTTTATAAGTTTTGTATTGCCATTCATCAAGTTCATTTAACTGCAATTTTCTTTTTTCGCCAACAAGACAAGGATCACAATTTTAAATCCGAGTTTGCCAATAGGCTTTATGCTCCAATTCCACAAGTAGATGGCATGCCTTCTCGTAGACTAACCGATAGGGGGTACTACCCGTAGGTGTCTTGTAGGCTGTGCGATATGCCTATAGAGCATCATCTAATCTATCAGACTAATCCTTTCGATGATGTGCCACCGTCTTTTCTAGGATACGCTTCAGCTCCCTATTGGATACCTCCACTTGCCTGCTGGTTTGAGGGTGGTATAAAGTAGAGGTGCGATGCATTACCCTGTACCGCTTGAGGATTTTTACAAATAGCGCATTGCAGAAATGAGTCCCCAGATCACTGATAATTGCCCTAGGCGAGCCAAATCTAGAGGAAAAACTTCTTTAAAAACATAACCACACTTCTAGCATCATTCCTGGGCAATGCTTGTGTCTCCACCCACCTCGAGGCGTAGTCGACGGCAACCAATATGAATTTGTTGCCATTGGAAGTCGAGAATGGTCCTATAAAATCTATACCCCAAATATCGAATATCTCGCATAACTAGATCTAGCTTTGAGGCATTTCATTACGATGGGAAATATTCCCAGAGCGTTGACAACTGTAGCATCTGCGAATAAATTCTAGATCATCTTGAAACATCGTGGGCCAGTAAAATCCTACATCAAGGACTTTCCTTACCATTCTATTTACACTGTAGTACCCCCCAGCTAGTCTTGCATGACAGTGATCTAAGATTTTCCACCCCTCTTCTCTGGGGACGCACCTTCTGACCACCTGATCAGTACAAATACGAAACAAATATGGGACATCGCAGATATAGTGTTTGAGATTGGAGAAAGGTTTCTTCCTTTGGTAATAGGTGTAGTCCTCAAGTAATTTTTTTGAAACCAAATAATTTGCAAAATCTTCGAACTAGGGTGACTCATTTTGATCTCTCATTATGTGCAGTTCTTTGTTCACTGCTTATATACCATACAAATATTCTTCAGGAAAGGATTCATTGATGTCTCCGCCCCTTGAGTTGTCCTATTCGGGTTTTCAAGCCTTGACAGATGGTCGACACCTAGGGTTTCTGCTTCCTTCTTAACTTTGATCTCCAAATCAAACTCCTGCAATAGAAGAACCCAACGAATCAGTCGTGGCTTCATATCGGCCTTGTTTAGAAGGTAACGTAGCGCGGAGCGGTCAGGGTAAACTACACCTTTAGATAAGATCAAGTAGGAATGGAATTTGTCGAAGGTGAACACTACAGCAAGAAGCTCTTTTCTGTTGTTGTATAATTTTCCTGCACATCTGTCAGAGTCTTGCTGGCATAATATATGGGTTGAAAATACTTCTCCCTCTGTTGACCTAACATTGCCCCCACGGCGTAATTACTTGCGTCACACATCAGTTCGAATGATAGGCTTCGATTTTGTGTGATCATGATTGGGGCCTGAGTCAGTCGTTCTTTTAAAGTAGTAAATGCGGACAAACATTCACTCTCAAAGTCAAATAGGGCGTCTTTCTCAATAAATTTTGTCAATGGTCTAGCGATTTTGGAGAAGTCCTTTATAAAGCGCCTGTAGAAACCTAAGTGTCCCAAGAAACTGGGAACAGCTTTAACTGATGTGGGTGGAGGTAGCTTTTCAATTCTCTCTACTTTTGCCTTATCTACCTCAACCAAGGACTATCCCTTCTCTTACCATAAAATGACACTTTTCTCAGCTGAGTACTAAATTGGTTTCTTCGCATCAGGCTAAGACCTTCTCTAGGTTGTGTAGGCATAAATCGAATGAGTCCCCAAAGACAGAAAAATCATCCATGAATATCTCCAATATATCCTCCACATACTCCTCGAAAATGGCCAGCATGCATCTTTGGAAAATGGCGGATAACCCAAAGAGCATACGGTGATATGCAAAACTGTCATATGGGCAGGTAAAGGTAGTCTTCTCTTGATCCTCTGGGGCGATGGGGATGCGAAAGTGTAACGCCCCGAATTTTCTAAGTGAATAAATCAGAAATTTATTCAAAAATTAATGAGATTACTTAACACAGAGAATAAATTAATTATTTTAAAGCCTAATTAAGAAAAAAATCGAGGATATTAAGTTAAATCCAGCCTCGCAACTAATGGGCTGAGGGAAGGCCCTAATGAACCAGGCCGCTTACATTGGAATAGTTGGAGGTGGACGGTAAGGATAACCTCGATTAATTAATTGGGAAGATCGTAAGTGTTAATTAATCAAGATTAATTAAATAGGAGAATCGGACAAATGTTCGGGTTCCAATAAAGTAGATCGGACGAGTCAAAAGCCGGTATTCGCGGATCTGGTCTGACGAGAGGCGTAACATGAGTGCTGACTTTGTGGCACACCAGGACCAACCCGGGATTCTCGGATCTGGGTCGGGACACTATTAGGAAGATAATATTAGTAAATGGACGACACGACATAAAGTGAAAAGATATTATTATTAAATAAAATATTTGAATGATTAGTGGGGAATAATTGAGAGGTAAGTTGAAATAATTTTAAATAATGAGGCATGTGACAAATAATTCAATGTGATAAGATAAATAATGCTTTGATTTAAATGATAAAATATATGATATAAGTGATATATATATATATATATATATATATATATATATATATATATATATATATATAACAACTTGAGACTTTTGTGTTTGGTTGGGGGTTATCCCCAAGTGGGGATAGGAATAAGTTTTGAAAATTTTGAATTTTTTTGGCGGGAGTTTTTAAACCAAAGTTATTAATGATAAGATGGTGATGTGTCCTTTATGTATTGGTGGGTTATATTTTTAAATCTTAATTAAAGGTTTTGGCGGGAAAAAAATTTTTTATGGGGAATTGTGTTGGGGATAACCCTAAGGGTTATCCCCCAACCAAACATCCCATAAAGGGTAGAAGAAAGAAAATTGAAATTCATTGAAGGGGAGGGGCTCGTGCTTCTTCTTCTCTCGTGCGCGACCTCATCCACGACGATCGGCGACCGTCGCCGGATCTATGCCGCCGCCCTTGATCTCAAGCTCGCCTCGCCGACCTGGGCCAACGCCGCCCCTCTCCTGCCCGAGCTGAACCGCGCCGCTTTCCCCCCCTCTTTTCCTGTCGTGCGAGCAAGCCGTCGCTTGTCCGGCCCGCCGTCGGGTGCCCCCTGTCCACCCAAGTCGCCGGCCGCCGGTCAGCTCACCAAACGCACTTCGCTTCTCCGACCGCGAGACGTGCTCCGGCAGCCAGCAGCTACGGTTCCGGCCAGGCAGGCCGGCTTTTCCCTTGACCAGTCCGGCCTGCGCGACAATTCCCCAGCCGGCCAATTCCGACCACCTTGGGCAACCCCAACGCCGGTGATTCGAACACCGACAAGGTTCTCTCCTTGTCTTATGAAATCGGAGTTTTTACATGAGTTTCACTAAGATAAGGATCATGAAATTAGGGCTGATTTGGGGGAAATGGTTGAAGTTAGGGTATTAAAAAGATATTTGGGGCATGAGATTAAATTGTATGGATGCATGGATAATTTGTTAGTTATTTTGGTGAATGGTTGTAGAATTTCGGGAGCCCTAAAAACAGAGGTGGTGCTACCCAATTTTTCTAGAAGTTCCATGCTTAACTCTCTTAATCATGAAGCTCAAATTGTCAGGAAGAATTAGGTGGCGTTTGTTTCACTGGTTTTGATAGCTGACAAACGTAACTCTGATTGAATTATCAATTACAAAACCAACGTTTGTTTGGATGTAACTCAAACTCAAATAGCTTGAAATTAAAGTGGTGTATTTGGTCTTACATCCAAATTGGTTGTAAGACCAAATACATCACTTGAGTTACGTCACATGCTATGCATGTGACCTTACAATGTAAAAAAAATACATAATGTTATAATCATAATAATCACAATCATATTATTATTATTATTATTATTATTATTATTATTATTATTATTATTAATATTATTATTGTTTTATTATTATTATTATTATTATTATTATTATTATTATTATTATTATTGTTTTATTATTATTATTGTTTTTATTATTATTATTATTATTATTATTATTATTATTATTATTATTGTTTTATTGTTATTATTATTATTATTATTGTTATTATTATTATTATTATTATATTATTATTATTATTATTATTATTATTATTATTGTTGTTGTTATTGTTATTATTATTATTATTATTATTATTATTATTATTATTATTATTGTTATTATTATTATTATTATTATTGTTATTATTATTATTATTACTATTATTATTATTATTATTGTTTATTATTATTATTATTATTATTATTATTATCATTGTTTTATTATTATTATTATTATTATTATTATTATTATTATTATTATTATTATTATTATTATTAACTTGAAAGCCAAAAACATGTTTTCAAATTCCAGATTTACAAATCCCTCCAACCAAACACAAATTCCTGTGTACAAGATTTAGCCACACCTAACCAAACACCATATTTAATCGATTGTATTTTCAAATACATGTATTTCATTCTGATGTGAATCAGAATCCACGATTTCCAGTTACATCTAACCAAACGCCACCTTAATCTCATAGTTCTTTACCGCATTTTATTTCGTTTAAATTAAAGAACAAGTCAAGAATACAACTCCGTACTTATAGATTTTCGTATTTCGATTCTAGGGAATGGAAAAGGATCCAGCAGAAGCTGCCGAAGGACCGAAGGACTTGAGGTGAGGGAACTTCTGTTGGTGTATGCCCTAGAGACCAATCATGAGATGATTAATTTTGTGCATTTTCATGTTCATTTATAAGGGTTTTTTTTCCATTATTATGCTTTACTTGATATCTGCATAGTATAAGTATTGATAATAATGTCCCTAGAATAGTTTACTATTCTTAAATTGTCCCTAGTCAAGTATAATTGAGGAATCAAGGACAACAATGATGCACGTGAGACTAGTATGTGTAGTGGCTGATGACAAGAGTTGTTATGGACATGAGATGTCAAGTCAACACATGAGTATAAGTTGTAGAGCTTATGCTGGATAGACCCGTCATGAGAATTGCTACATGGATCGTTATATGAATATCATAAGCGATTCTCATAAGTGGTTAAAGAAGTATATGATCCTTAGACTTGAGGTCACCATGGATTCTTACATGGCAAGTTTCATACTTTGATATAACCAAACGTTACCCGTAACAAGTTGAACTATAAAGGTTGTAATTGGGTATGTCATAAACCATGTAGTAGAATGTGAGTGATCAAGATAGGATTTGTCCATCTTATATGACAAGAGTGATATTAGGGCCTCTTGATGAGTGAGACTAAGAAGTGTGTGGCCACACCCAGGTGAATCAGTATGGGATATTGATGTCACTTGTTTTCGTTAGTCTACTTGGGATCAAGAAACATATTGATTGAATTATACAAGTATGACTAATCCATGACTTTTATTCAATCAAAGATATCAAGGACAAAGGGATACTGGATACTCGGTATTAATCACAAGAACAGGTTATGTCTTTCACGACATTCTTGCGGTTTGGGTAGCAATGATGTGTTGCTAGACACCGCTCATTGCTTATGATATTAAAATGAGTTTTATTTCATTGCCAAAATCGTAAGAACCTATTGGGTCACACTCAAAGGTTGATCTGGATTTGGAACTCCATTGACTGAGGCATGTTTTGAAAGTCAGAATAGTATAAGTATACAAGAGGGTCTTGTACATGGTCTAAACACTAATCCTACTTTGGAAATAGTTCATAAAATAAGGGCACATATATGTATGTGGATATATGGGTTGGGCCTCCATTTGATGGAATCCTAATTAATTCTATGTTTTAATTGTGTTGGACACAAAGAATAAAAAGAAGTTGGGCCCAACCACATATAGATATGCTATATAGTGAAGATATAAGTAGGCTTATATAACTCCTTCTAAACTTCAAGATAAAGGACCCGTTTTTCTTCTTCTTCTTCTAGAGAGAAAGAGAGGACGGTTTCTTTTATTTAAGAGGGTAGTTTCCAATAGTTCGATAACCATTGAAGGAGTGTTTATGTTGAGTTATTAACGTAAGTACTTCTAAACCTCAACATTAAGTACCGTTTCTCTTCCTCTTCTTCAAGAGAAAGGACCGTTTCTCTTCCTCTTCTTCTATAAATTTGAGAAGACAAGTTCCTTGGTTTGCAAGACAAGAAAAGAAAAGAAAAGGAAAGAGAAAGAGAGAGAGAGAGGATTATTTGAGAAGAATGGTTTTCCAATAGTTGGATAACCATTTTAGGAGGTTTGATGTTGGGTTCTAATACAAGGCCATCAATGTCAGTTCTTTGATTATGAGCTAGCACCAAAAAGTCGAAGAATCAAAAGTTTCAGTTTTGTTCGTGAGATGAACAAGGTGATTCAGTTCTTCTGAGTGGATACCGATAGAGGCGAGGATCCGTTGATCATCGCTGAAATCGTGACAAGGATCGTTGGAGCATCGTCAAATAATCATGGACGTCGATATAAGAGCTTTGGCTCCGGTATGTTTTTGAAACCTAACCTGATCGTGGTGTTTTTCTCGCTTGGATCTTGGATGGGTTTTGTCGAGTTTTGTTTTGAACATCCGCTGCGCATGTCTACAGTAGACACATATGAACTCGTTATTTCCCTTCAACTTCACCATAGATCTAGAGTTATTTTATGTGAATTATCGGGATTTTGGCTTTATCGTTTTACTGTGAGTTTCATTTCGGTTTTTTAGGCCGATCGAATTATGGTTATGCATGTTCAATGTTTTCATGCTTGTATAATTAATTTAAATTTTAAAAGAGCATGAGTAATGACTAAGGAAACCCTAAGGGGTAGATAAAGATTAATTCATGTATCATAAGATGTACCTTAGTTAGTTATGTATGGGGGACCCAGCGGGAGGGCTCAGGATAGAGCCCAGATTTTTTCCTAGTAGATGAGAACGGGCTAAGGAAGGGGATTTGTTTTCAATCGTTTTTCTTAAAACCAAAAATGTTTGCCAAAGTCGTTCTTTTATAAAAACCCTTCCTGTCTCGTGAGAAAGAGCTCGTTTCGGATACGAGACGCTCGCTTGACGTTCATGTAGATGTATGCCTCTGTTCGTCAAGCGTCGGGTTCATGTAGATGTATGCCTCTGTTCCCGGCATCAGGATCAGGTAGATGTATGCCTCTATTCCTGGTGATTGCTGGAGTCCTTACGGAGACATTTTAACTAGGGGTACATGCTTGTATGATACGAGGCCATGGCATGTATACATGTTCACTATGTGCTTGTTATGATTGGAGATTTCTCATCGGGTTTTCTCTGGATTTTTGATCGTATTAGCATCCTTATCAAGATTGAAGATAATTATGCTGACTTTCATGAGTTGTACTCGCATTGGTTATGTCCAGTACTTTAATACAGATTACGGGTATGTGTAATACCTGCTGGGGTAGTCTATACTCACTGAGCTTGTATAGCTCAGTCCCCTTCTATACTGTTTTTCTATTACAGGATCTAGACTCGGATCTGGATAGTATCTCCTGGCTCGAGCAGAGATCGAGGTCTAGATGGCTCTGGCGTACCTGTTTCTATATTTATTATTGTTGGGTTGTATTAAACTTTAATTATGTTTTTATTCCGCTGTATTTGGGGCCATAGTTGCCCATGACTTTGGGTGATGTACTCTATTATGACACTTACTTGAATATGACTCCCGGTGTGTAACCGGTTATGTTAGATCATATGAACCTTGTTTAGAGTACATTATCCTTGATTTCAGGTTTAACTGTACAGCTTATGGGCTGGGTGCACTCCCGGCCCAGCTGGTGTGACATCTATTTCATTAGCGAAATGGGTGTTACGGAAAGTATCTCGAAAAACCATCTAGGAAATAGTAATAGGAATACCCTGCCAGTCGTTCGAGCATCTGATCAATAAATGGCAATGGAAAGTGATCTTTACGAATGGTGCCTTTCAACTTCCTGTAGTCGATGCAGACCCTCCATCCAGTCACTATCCTAGTGTGGATAAGCTCGCTCTTCTTGTTCCCCACTACTTTCATGCCTCCTTTTTTTGGCACTACCTACACGGGACTGACCCAAGAGCTGTCTGAAATGGGGTAGATCACTCCGGCATTAAGGAATTTGATAATTTCAGCTCTTACCACTTCTTGCATATTGGGGTTGAGCCTTCTTTAGGGCTGTACTAAATGTTTGAAATTTTCCTCCATCAAAATTTTATCGTTGCAGAACGATGGGTTGATGCCTTTTATATCTACAATTTTCCAAGCAATACTGATGTAGGAGAGCCCTAGTCAGATAATACCGAACTATCTGATTGCACAAGAGAGCTTTGGCATGCCACGACTTGGCGGACCGATGTAAAAGCGGAAGGTGATCGAGCCAAGTCCGGAATTGGGGAGCACTTTGGACACGGTTCGATATTTTGGCCATAACTTTAGCTACAAGCATCAGATTCACGCACTTAACCCCAATTCAGAAAGCTCGTCTCAACTCGCATGTGGGGTTCATAAGCTTTGCTTGATGGACCTTTACTTCATCCTCAAATTCCACTTTTTTCCCCCATCATTTCTTTGTTTTTCGTTGTTTTTTTTCTTTTTTTTTTTGTAATACTTCGTATGCTAATTTAGGATAGGATTTGAATCCAATTTGATCTCGGATTTTTAGGAGTTATCTGATTTGTTTAGTTATTTTAGAATTAGATAATTTTTTCTTTTGAACCAAAATTTGCCGATTTTGCCAAATTTGGATAAGAAGATAGGTTTCTAGATTAGTTTTTTTGAAGCTATTTAAACCCGGCTTGTAGGTTGAGTTTTAGTCATTGAATTTTGAATAATACTTTTCCTTTGAAGTTTCAGAGACTTTCTTCTCTGTTTATCTTCCCCCTTGCTTGTTCTTTTGTTAATCCCTTGGTTGCCACCACCCGCAGCTTCATCGCTACCCTACCTTGCGTCAGTTGGTATCAGGGTCATTTACTTCCTATGGCATCAACATCAATGGATGGAGGTCTTGGTGGCCATGGTGGTTATCGTGGTGGACATGTTCCGGCAGAGGAAGGTCCGTCCTGAAACCCAATAGCCTTGGAAACGATAAACGAGGATCTACAGAGACAAGTCACGAAGTTGACCAAATTGTTGGCGGCCCGATATTTGGAGGATCGTAAGGTTTCAGACCATGACTCTGATTCCATCTTTGTCAACCCCTATTCCTGGCGTGGGCAGTCTAGAGAGCATCGTACACGAGAGGAGCGTCACGGAGATCTCGGCTTTTGGGTGGAGTTGCCCGAATTTACTGGAACGCTACATGCTGAAGTCTTCATCGACTAGCTGAATGAAGTAAAGAGAATATTTAAGTACAAGGAGGCCCCTGATCGTCAGAAGGTGAAGCTACTTGCCATCAAGTTGTAGGGCCCAGCATCCGCGTGGTGGAAGCAACTGCGGCGTTCACAAGATCGGCAAGGCAAACCGAAGATCGCAGATTGGGACAAGATGAAGAAGAAGATGAAGAGGGCACTTACTCCCCTTAAGCTACACCCAAACCTTGTTTCAACGGTTTCATACGTTGAGATAGGGCAAAAGATCAATAGATGAGTACACAGAGGACTTCTACCAATTTATCGTGCAGAATGACTTATCTGAGACGGAGGAGCAACTGGTAGCTCGATATCTGGGAGATCTACGCCAACCATTGCAGGATGTTCTCAGTCAGCACACATTGTGGATTGTTTCGGAGGCATACCAGCGCGCCCTCATTGTTGAAGAGCAGTAGAATAGAAGACCATTAATCAGGAGTGATCAGAATAGCTAGCCAGATCGCCCTCAGGCATCCCGCCCGGTCTAACAACCGCCGTCATGTAGATCTAACTCTATTGTTCATTGTTATCGATGTGGTGAGCAGGGGCATAAAGCACCCGACTATCGAAAACCTGCTACTTAGAAAGACAAGAACCTGATGATTGAAGAGAATGAGGTATGCGAGGTTGAGGAGGCTGAGGATCCCGTTTATGATGATTATGGAGGTGATGATGATGGGAATGGTGACGTGATGATTGGGGATAGCCATGAGGCTCTCATTGTTCACAAGAGACTGCTGGCACCCAAGGATGAATCAAGGACGACTAGCTAAGAAACAACATCTTCCACACCACCTGCATAGTGGCCGACAAGGTTTGCAAGGTGATCACGGACAACGGTAGTTCTGAGAATGTGGTGTTTGAAGAAGCTGTCCAAAAGTTCCAATTGAAGACGAAGTGTCATCCGAAGCCCTACAATCTATCATGGCTGAGCGAAGGCACAGAGTTAAAAGTAGATCGGCGATGTCTCATGTCTTTCTCCGTTGAGTAGAGGTACTTTGACAATGCATGGTACGATGTCATGTCAATGGATGCCTGTCACCTACTACTAAGGCGACCATGGCAGTATGATCAGAGAGTAGTTCATGATGGAAGGAAGAATACTTATTCCCTAAGCATCAAGGGGAAAAGGATCGTATCCGGGAAAAAAAGCCTCCTACCCCAATAACCAATACTAACCTACTTTCTATGCCCAAGTTTTTAAGCAAGATCGAGCAGGGAGATGTAGTATATGCACTGCTACCTTGCATACATAGTACCATGGACATGGATCCAGATCTGCCAATAGAGGTGCAGCTGTTACTCTTGGAGTTCGCGGACTTAATGCTAGAGGAACTTCCCCTGGGACTCCCACCTATGAGGGACATCCAATACCAGATAGATCTTGTCCTAGGATCGAGCTTACTGAACCGACCAGCATACCACCTCAGTCCCAACGAAGCCGAGAAATTGCAGCAGCAAGTGGAGGAGATATTAAGGAGTGGCTACATCCGAGAGAGCATGAGTCTTTGTGCAGCTCCAGCCCTGTTGGTGCCAAAGAAGGATGGCTCTAGCTCATGTGTGTAGACAGCCGAGCAATCAACAAAATCACCATCAAGTACCGCTATCCCATCCCCCCACCTGGACGACATGTTGGACCAACTATCCCGCTCAAAGGACTTCTCAAAAATTGACCTGAAGAGCGGATACCACCATATAAGAATACGGCCTGAGATGAGTGGAAGAAGGCATTCAAGACACAACATGGACTGTACGAGTGGATGGTGATGCATTTTGGGCTGTCCAACGCCCCAAGCACGTTCATGCGATTCATGCACCAGGTTCTGCAACCATTATGGGCAAGTTTGTGGTGCTCTATTTCGATGACATCCCCATCTATAGTCCGTGTTGGTCCTCACACTTTGACCATCTTCGCGTTGTCTTTGAGATGCTGAGAACAGAGGGCATGTTCGCCAGCTGAAAGAAGTGTTCCTTCTTTACCACTTCTGTGGCATTCCTTAGCTTTGTTGTTTCTACTTATGGTGTTCATGCAAATCAATCAAAGATAGATGCAACCTTGGAGTGGCCCAGACCGAGGACCTTGTGTGATGTTCGAAGCTTCCATGGGTTGGCCTCATTCTACAGGAGAATAATCCGAAACTTTAGCACACTAATTGCCCCCATCACAGAGTGTCTCAAGGGGCGTGATTTCAAGTGGACGGATAAGGCCAAAACTAGCTTCCACCTGGTCAAATAGAAGATGACTGAAGCACCAATTCTAGCACTTCCCGACTTCGACAAGGTGTTCGAGGTCAACCGTGATGCATCTGGAATTGGCAGTGGAGGTGTTCTGAGCCAGTCAAGACAATCGGTAGCTTTCTTCAGCGAGAAGCTGTCAGTGTCGAAGAAGAACTACTCCACTTATGACTTGGAGTTCTATACCATAGTTGAGTCACTGAAGCATTAGCGCCACTACCTCATACAGAAGGAGGTCATCCTGTTCACCGATCATGAGGCCCTAAAGTACATCAATGGCCAACACAAACTGAGCAGACAGCACGCTAAATAGGTGGCGTACTTGCAGGAGTTCACATTTAGCTTGAAGCATTAAGCAGGAGGCCTCAATCGTGTATCAGATGCTCTGAGTCGCCACAGTTCTCTTCTCACCACAAGGAGCGCCAAAGTTGCAGGGTTTGAAGCCTTCATGAATATGTATACGGCTGATCCTTCCTTCGGGTAGATACTTCAAGAGGTAACCAATGGGTATCATTATGATTTTATTTTACATAACGGTTACCTGTTTTGTATCCTGCAGCTGTGCATCCCTGACTATTCATTGCGAAAACAGATCATGAGCGAACTCCATAATGAGGGGCACATTGGTCGTGATAAGACCTACGCCCTCATAGCTGCTGACTTTTATTAGCCGAAGCTGTCTAGCGACATGGCTCACTTTGTGGAGCACTACTTTATGTACCACCCGGCCAAAGGAGTTCTCACCAACACAATCCTGTACACTCCCTTACCAATCCCTAAAGCTCCTTGTCTTAACATCAGTATGGATTTTGTTCTGGACCTTCCTCGTACCTAGAGGGCCTTAGATTCTAACAAGGTGGTGGTTGACAGATTTTCCAAGATGACCCATTTTATAGCTTGTCGGAAGACTATAGATGCAGTCCACATTGCACTACTTTCAGGAGATTGTCCGCTTGTATGGTGTCCCTTACTCTATCACATCTGATCTAGACACCAAGTTCTTCAGCCTATTCTGAAAAAAGCTTGTAGAGGAAGTTGGGGATGCAGTTGAACTTTAGCAGTGCATACCACCCCCAAACAAATAGCCAGACTGAAGTGGTGAACGGGAGTTTGGAAAACCTACTAAGGTGTTTGGCTGGAACTAAACTGAAGCAGTGGGATTTGGCACTAACTCAACCCGAATTCACCTACAATAGATCGAAGGAATCGGACTACCGGCTTGAGCCCATTCGAGGTTGTCTAGGGGCAGAACCCATCAGGAGTACTTGATCTGACCCCCATCCTATGAATTGGGTGTGTTCACCCCTGAGCTGGCGAGATGACTGAGCATCTCCGGATTATTCATGAGTAGACCAATTTATCTATTCAAGAGAGTAATGCCAAGTACAAGGTGAATGCCGACAAACTGCGACGTCAAGTGCTATTCGATGAGGGCAACTTAGTGTGGGTTGTCCTCACTCGAGATCGCTTCCCTGTGGGTGAGTATAACAAGCTCAAGGAACGGAAGATCGGACCCTTTGAGTTACTGCAAAGGATCAATCACAATGCATACCGGTTGTCCCTCCTCCCGCCATTTGAAGACCTCTGACATCTTTAATGTGAAGAATCTGAGCCCTTGCTTTGTCGAGTCGACTGATCCTATTACAAACTCGAGGGCGAGTTCTTTCCAACCCAGAGAGGCTGATGCAGGAGATCCCGAGTCAGACGATGCCGAATTATGTGATTGTACCATGAGAGCTTTGGCATACCACGACTTGGCAAACTGACGTAAAGGCAGAAGGTGATCGAGCCAAGTCCAGAATTGGGGAGCACTTTGGATACGGTTCAGTATTTTGGCCATAACTTTGGCTACAGGTATCAGATTCGCGTGCTCAACCCCAATTTGGAAAGCTCATCTCGATGCGCATGTGGGATACATCAAGCTTTGCTCGATGGTTCTTTACTTAATCCTCAAATTCCACTGTTTTCCCGATCGTTTCTTCATTTTTCAGTGTTCTTTTCTAATTTTTGGTAATACTTCGTAAGCCAATTTAGGATAGGATTTGAGTCCGATTTAATCTCTAATTTTTAGGAGTTATCTGATTTGTTTAGTTATTTTAGAATTAGATAAGTTTTTCTTTTGAACCAAAGTTTGCTGATTTTAGCAAATTTGGATAAGAAGATAGGTTTCTAGGTTAGTTTTTTTGAAGCTATTCAAACCCGGCTTGTGGGTTGAGTTTTAGTCATTGAATATTGAATAATATTTTTCCTTTGAAGTTTCAGATACTTTCTTCACTATTTGTCTTCCCCTTGCTTGTTCTTTTGCCAATCCCCTGGTTTCCACCGCCCGCAAGTTAATCGCTACCCTACACGACGTCAGTCGTTTAAGTACTTGCAGCAGCTAATCTTTCTATTCAGTATAGAGATTTGCTGTGATGATAACCAGTAAGTCTGCATTGTCTCCTAGAAAGGCGTATTCAAGATGTTTGGGAAGTTCTTTAGCTCTAGTGCTGAGGGTTCTTCAGTAGATGATATTACTTTTTTAGTTTCTAGTGACGCTCCATCCACTTCCAAAACTTGATATTCTTCTGAGTCTTGATTTTCGCGTGAACTCCCCTTTGATGCTTCAATATTACATGTCGAGTCTGACTTGTTAGTTGATTCTGTTAGAATATATGTTGTGTGATCTGGCATGTAACCTTTTGCTGTATCATGTAGTGTCTCTTCAAAATGTTCATACATAGAAGGAAGTGGAATTGGTTCTTCTTTAATCACACTGTGTACCAAATCGATCTGTCTCACATATAGCCCTCCAGCCTTGATTCCCTTCCAATCAATATCTATATGATCTACAGGATACGGCCATGATTCATTTGTACCCATAGTGGGCGGGTTGACGTGTATATAGTTAAGGTGTTGACATTGATCCTGTTCTTGCTGCATGAAATCACCGAAAACCCTCTGCCAGCTCTTGTCCTCTGAAGCAGCCACTTGAGATGCTTTATAATAGCATTCTTCCCAGTAGTGCAAAAAGCATTTTACACATGACTCCTCATTGCAGAAGTGCATACGTAGGCATTCTTGATAAGCAGCCTCGAATTACTCACTCGCAATCCATTCGTTCATTGCCAGCAATTTCTCCATGGTTAACATAAACCTATGATATGTTTCCTTTCGGTCCTCGCAACATAAATACAGCGATTGATTAGCACGAGAAACAGTCAGTCTCACACAACAGATAAAGATACAGAATGAATTTTTAGAAATGAAAGAAAAAGCAAGAAGAAAAGATGGAAGCCTAACTAATGGTTAAAGTAGTAAACTCCTAGTTTTCCTAGTAGTCTAAGTAGTCCCCTGCAACGGGGCTAAAAACTTGATAGAGCCAAATGCTCCTGCTTACTACCGCAAGTGCATGGGTCGAACCTGAACCAAATGGTGATGTTTACTGATCTAAATGCTGAAATCAAAGCGAAGATATCGGAATCACTATAAGGTGATAAGCGAGATGAAAATTTTGGATAATCAGTCAGGAGAAGGGATACTTGGTATGAATCCCTCTTGGTTTCTTAGCACAGGATACAGTCAATTCTTTCTACGTGTTTGATTAAATGGGATTGGGCCAAGGATTCCTATATTGCTTTCGCTCCCGCTGTCGCGGCTGAATTACTAACATTGAGTAGGGCTCTAGTAAACCTATCTCTTGGAAGAAATGCAAGAATAAGATATATGAAGGAGTTGCTTTCCTTAATGCTTGAGTTCTCGGTGTATTCGTAGCCCTTTCTATTGAGGTAGTTCTATTACGAGGAGGTGTTTGCTTCTTCCCTCGTATGAACCTATTGAATGTTAGGGCTGTCGCAACGTAAGTACTCAATGAAATGAATACACTCAATAAATCTCAATCCTCATCGATTAATCAAACAAGCGAGAAACATTGTCATACATTAAACCTAACCCAAGAGTTCATATACCCAAATATCTAAAGAGTTAGTTCCTCATTGAAGAGGAACACACAGCAAATACAATGATAATTATAATAAGAGAAATGGAACAGTAATACGTTGTTCCAAACGCTATTGGCGAGGACCGTTGCATATACTCCCTTGATGCTCCATCGTCGTCTGGTAATACTCTTAGCTCTGGTGTGCCCTTTCTGAATGGTTGATTCCTTCTCAGTGGTGGATGGTGGTGATGATGGGTGGTGAGAGCCCCCAAGGGTGGTAAATAGAGTTTGAAAGCTGCCTTCAAAACCCTAATCTTAAATATTTATAGCCCTCAGTGCCATTAGGGTTGGAATACAATTTACGAGGCGCTTAGACTCAACAGATTAATATTACTTTCTTGAGGGCCCATTATAGACGGGATCGTCTGGTAGGAGACGAGTCCGTCTATGTCTTCCAACTTTCTATTCAATATGAATGAGCGACCTCGTAGCCGTTTCCAACGACCTTATTAATGACCTCATACATGACTCGTACAGAGTCGTTCACCGAATTGGCTCTGAACCCTGATTTTCAACCATGTTAGACGGCCTCGTCTATGTGTTGGGCGGGGCTGTCTAGCATTCTCACGTTGCAGACGGGACCGCCTGTTACCAGACGGGTCCGTCTGGGTCTCTTGTTCAGCCTTCTTTGCTGAATCTGCTTCGAATCCCTAACTTTCTCATCAAGTTGACCTGATCTGTCCTGATTCACAAAGATAACATATTTTAAGTACTGGTGGCATACAATTTCTCAGGATTCCATGCTAGGTCCATATAATTATGATAATCAAATTTAGTAATTTGAACACTTATCAATAGACTTCGGTCGACAAGGCAACCTGGTGCAGCTGGATTGAAACTTTTAACTTGGTAAGATTCATCATAAATAGATTTCAGTTGACCCGACTTGAAAAAGGTAATTCAATTCTCTTGCAGACTATTTAACTATGTGCCCTGGTTTATATGTAGGTGTTTGAACCAACAAATGTGCATGATCTTTATAGTTTGAAATTATTGAAATTTGTATAATCATGCATACATTAGGAAAATGCGGGCGATTTGTAGCACCAGGCTGCCATGCGTACATCAGGAAAAACTTTTCAACTCATTGGAGGAAAACTTGGTTTCAAAAGATCTGGAGGTCTATTTACAAGTAAAATAAATTGAGTTTTCCTTTGGTTGATACATTATTCAAAGTGGTTGCTAATCTTTCATAACGATGGAAATAGAACATTCTATTGACAATAAATGAAGTCTTCATGGCTTTTATCAAATCTTGATGGTTGTAATTAGTTCTGAATTATTAGGAAAGAAGGCATATGCATGTTTTCTTGGAAAGACAACAGTATCTACTCTCTCGTAACCTAATATTACGCTGGTGAATGATGCAGGAGTTTAATTCCTTGGTTTCGGATGTTGGTCCTTTTGATCAACATACAGCGTGTCAAGGTTCCAAATTAATTTAAAAGCCTCCTGCCTCTGATCATACAACAATTGGTTGAACATTAGACAACACAAATGTCGAACTGACCCAGCAGATGTAAGTCTCAGAAGCAAAATATGTCAGAATAGAGCCGTCACATTAAGGTAAGGTGATTTTATTGGTAGAATATGCAAAGAATGAGAGTTATTTGACAAAAAGAGGAGGACGTGAAGTAGATAGATATCCTGCATTTAGACATGATTAACTGATTTTAATACCTATGAACAAAGTATAGTGGGCATGTAGTAACACTTTTACGTGTCATGGGTTCTTATAAATGTCATGTCTTGGAAATACTCATGTGGGCACCATCATGGCCTTTTATCATGCCTTGCCGCATAAAATTTGCTTTCTTGGGGTAGGTATGGATCCATTTACGGTGACCCTCCTCTGGCATATTCCAAGAAAATCTTAATAAGGCCTCGGAAGCTACATCCATGCATCAATCACCATTGTTGAGCATGGTAATAACTTTATCAAACAACAAAACAACTTGCTAAAGTCCAACAACAATCCAGCACCAACTTCCCAGGATTGTTCAAAGAACTACTCTCAAGAGAACTGCAGTAGTTTGCCCCCAGTGGCTTTCACCAACATTGAAGCAGGAAAAGAAAAATGATTCTTTTGACCGCATAAAGTATTGTTTGTTTTATGGTGGGTTTTCAATTCCATCAAAGTGGTAATTATATGACTTGGATAAGTTTGATTATCAGCTACTAATCCTTGGTATGCTTCTTGTATATTTTATACACTTTTCTCTCTTCCTGTATATTCCTTAGTAAACTTTTATTGTGAAAGTTGGTCACTTTTCTCTTTCATGGAATGACAATAAACCACAATTGCTTATACTTGAGTACCACTTCATATTGGAGCTGGATTATCGGGCTACCCAGCACTGTGCGTGGTAGTGCCCTGACCGGACAATCCTTTTTTAAAGAAAAATATAAAAGAAAGTCTACAAGAATTACAAAAATAGTTCAAAATATAGAATTTTTTTTTCAAAAAAGATAACTATTATTGTCATTTTAATATATATGAAAAAAAAATTTAGACTTATGTGAAAAAATTAAAATCTTAGCACAAAAAAAAATGTGGTATATTAGATGCTTGCTTGTAATTTTGGAAATTGTATCAATATATTATAAAATCCAATACAAAAAATTGTACTAATTACATGTGAGAAGTTAAATGTTGAATTTATATATTAAGTCTTTTTCTTGTATTGTTTTGATGTGTTTTTGATGATTTGTAGTTTTGCACTGGCAGTTTTCTAGTCTTGTACGTCTTATCTTGTGAGTTAGCTTGTAGTTTTGAAAATTTGTAAATTAATGGTCTACCTCTTATATTGGATTGGATGAACCCCCTTCATCTCTTTCATTGGATGAGTCATTTGTATTGTCCTCCTATGTCTTGAATTCGATCATTGGCATTGAACCAATGCTTCAAACAAATACACATCTCTACATAGTCATGACTTAGGCAGTTTCTCTTCTCATTGAGGCACTAAAAGCAGCTTCCAATGCTATTATGGATGTTTGTATGGTAAGTAGATTCCAGGCCATGGCAGGTAATACGGAAATCTATCTTGTTGATGAGGTGATCGGTCCTCCTTGGAGATCTTGACTGGTCACGATCAATGGATGTAATGAGGTGATCCTTGCTTGAACTATTGAATGGGAAAAGATCTTCCTGTGCTGCTCGTGATTTTCTCTCAGGTGGTAGTCTTCCTTTGAGGCAGGTCGTTCATAGCCCCTCCTCTCCGAGAACTAGACCTGTAAAAGACTGGGTGGCGGGTCTCTTGCCTGAGGATAGCTCCGACACTCAAGTCAATGAAGAAAGCAGCGTGAGGAGGAAGAAGAAGATAGGAGAGTGTTTGGTGGATAGTAACAAACAGAGGGATCTAGTCCCTTAGTGTAGTGCTTCTTTGTTCCTTCTATAGCTTCCGGCGGGAGGTTGACATTGATTGCGACCATTACTGTATGAGAGCGGGCAATAACCTTCGTTGTTACCATGATACTCACACTAAAGTTGAACACTATCCTCAGCACTCACTGTGACATGTGATAAGCGTTCAAATGATCACATTTTTATACTTGCTTCATGTACATATGTGATTTGGAGTAATTTTGGCTCGCTGATACTTAATTTGTGTTAATTTGTATTCACAGGGCGACGAAAGGCCTCAAGCATCAAAAGGAAGAAATTCAGCATCATTTGAGGTGAAAAGGAAGCAATCTAAGGCTGTGCGGGAAGGCGTGCGGATGCACGTACCCGCACGAAGCAAGTTCCCAGTGGTACAGGCATCCGCGCACCCTCGCAATTCAACCGCACGTGCTACCAACAGTAGACAAAGAGATCGTGGAGAAGGTCGTGCGGCTGCATGAAGAACAGCACGATGCAAGAAGCGCTTTATGAGCCATCCTGCGGACGGCTCTGCAACCGCGTGCATGGCGTATGGGCTATTCTGACTTCGCATGTGTAGTGCGCGGACAAATCCCGTGCCCGCGTGGCATCCCGCATAGCACGGGACTCAGACTTGGTTAATCTAACCCGGTTCTACTCTAAAAATCATACTCCTACAACCCAGATTTGACCAGATTCGTCCTGATTTGAAGGGTGGACTATAAATACATGATGATTTAGGGTTTTAGAAAAGAGAGAGAGAGAGAGAGAGAGAGAGAGAGAGAGAGAGAGAGAGAGCTTTTCATTCTCTTGTAAACCTTGGTATCTTGGACAATACTCTTGGCCTCTTGTCAAGCTCCATCTCTCTTCTCTTCTGGGGATCAGTGTTTCATTGAGCATCTTGGGAGTGAGATCGTGGCACCACCATTGAAGGGACGTTGCATATTCCGCCAACTATCCTTTCAATGATGGAGGGAAGTGAACTCTCAACTATGTTTAGTTTCCTTCTCTCTTTTCTATTGTTGGATGAGTTTTCCCATTGATGGGGAACTAACTTGCTAGATGATGAAGCTCTGGA
Source organism: Dioscorea zingiberensis (assembly GCA_026586065.1). Lineage (NCBI taxonomy): Eukaryota > Viridiplantae > Streptophyta > Magnoliopsida > Dioscoreales > Dioscoreaceae > Dioscorea > Dioscorea zingiberensis. The sequence goes on from CM048818.1 coordinate 41,519,641, forward strand.
TTAGAGTCTAATGTTGTGTTATGAATTTCTATTTTGAATGAATGTTTATTGTTATGAGATCTATTGAATGTGATGTATGGAATTGATTATCTACGTTGTGATAGCCTTGATAATCAATAGGATTGATACGAGTGAAGAAACAAACGCCTCCTCATATTAGAAAAACTTCAATAGAGAGAGTTGTGAGTACACCAAGAAATTGGATACTAAGGTAAGAGAATCCTTTAAACTTCTTACTCTCATAACTCTTTCAAGCTATAGACTCCCTAGAACGCTAATACAATGAGGGTATTAGGTTAGTAATCACCTTGAAAGAGGGATGAAAGCATTGTAGGAACTTTTGGTCCATAACATAACAATCTTCAATATAGGAATTCATGCACATACCCTTCATAAATATCCGGAGGGGATTCATTTCGCGAGTATCTCCCCCTTTATGGTTGGTTGCCTTTACCACATTACATTGTCCTTGTGCAAGCTAATTCTTAGGTTTTCCCTATTGTAGGTAATTAGATCAAATCACCACCATCACTCTTAGGCTAGATAATAGACAATTAGTTAGTATTAGTATTTCTAGGTCCCCGAGGATTCGATACCCATTTTGACATTGGATGTTTATGTTTAATGAGTTGCTTGTTTATTTGATTTGATGATCTATTGAGCGTTATTCCATTTATTTGGTAATCTACGTTGTGACAACTCGGATTCACCAATCTGACGCACCGAGGGAAGAAGCGAACACCTCCCCGTGTGCGGGCATGCCTCAATAGAGATGATTACGAGTGCCTCGAGAGATCGGGCACTATGGAGAACGACTCTTTTATATACCTTGTTCCTGTAATCCTACCAAGTCTTCAAGTCCCTAGAACATCATCGGTAAGGGAACTAGGTTAATAACTCACCTCGAGAAAGAGAATGAAAGTACTTTAGGAATCCTTGGTCACAAATTAACACAACTATTAGATTCGACATCCTTTATTTATCATTCCTAATACCCGAGGGGGATTCATAGTCCGAATACCTCTCCTTCATGACTGATTTTTCCCTATGACCTATCCACGCACATGTTAGATTTGATTTCATCCTTTGTTCTCTTAATTTTAGTAATTAGGTTGATTAGAACTTCATCCCAATTTCCGATTAGGCAATATAATAGGTAAACAATTAAGTATTAGTGTTCTTCATAGTCCTTGAGGATCGATACCTGACTTTTAGAGTCCACTTTATTACTTGTTCGACCCTTGCGCTTACAGTAGCATTGGTGACGAGCAGAAGCCAAAATGGGGGGGCAGAAATCTGCCCCATGCATGCGATCCTCTTGAGACGACCGAAACCCCCGTGACCAGTGCAGCCTAGGTCATAGAAATAAGAGGTTCCTCGCGACCCTCCAAGGCACTGTGAAGAACATAGACACCGAAATGCGGTGCATCTGGATGAACCTCCTCAGGTTCTCGGGCAGAGGTCAAGGAAGCCTCAGGCTCTAGAGGTGGAAGTACAAGGATGGGGCGGTACTCCTCTTGCTTAGACCTCTTTTTAGGCCGAAAATCGCCCTCTACTGGCCTCTTGACCTTCTTTGACGAGGTGGTGCCAAGAGCCAGGGCCCTTGAGCCCCCCTTTCTCCCCCTCACCTTCTTCAACATAAAATCGTCACTAGAAGAGATCGCTACAAACGATATACAGAGACAAGTCAGGACGAGCCCAAGAAACATTAGTGGCCAGGAGAGAAAAAGGGCTCAGTACCTCCGAGAGAAAGCTCAGCTTCCATGAGGTCCTTCTTGGGGAGGACCCTAGCAAGTTCAAATGGAGGGCAAGAGAAGAGATAAGCAAATTGGTCTGCTTCTCCCTCCATCAGTGTGATGTCAAAGTCATGGTCCAAAAAGGGAGTGCCCCATTGTGCTGGGACCTCCCAATGGCCCCCGCAAGACAATGAAGAAGAAATGTGACTTCCAGTCATGAAGTTTCGAGGGGAGATCACCCAGGAATAGAAGCTTGTTGTCCCGGGAAGACACTTAGATCCACCTGTTGGATCCCGAGTTTTTCTTCATCTTGAGCAACAAGCTGATCCATCATGTGGTAAGCTCGATCCCCACACTTCTAAAGAAGATAGCGAGACTGCACAAGGTCCGCCAACCATTAGGGTGAAGCTGCCCTAGCATACCCTGTGGAAGTTAAGGACCCTTTGGAAAATCTCGGGGATGGGAAAACGAAGGCCCACCTTGAGAAACTCTGGGTAGACTACAATCTCCCTATAACCAGGATTATTCGCCCTCTTCAAAGGGCCGGGAAGTCAAAGCTGAAAAGGAGCGTGAATGTCGAAACTCTTCGCGTACTTGGCTAGGTCGAACTCTTTGACGTTGCTGGGAAGAGAAGTCAAATCTAGTGGGACCTTTGAAGACGGTGCGGACCCAGCCTCCATGAAACTAACCGTGAAAGCAAGATGTCGCAATGCAAAAAACTCATGAGAGCCCCTAGGCAGATAGAAGGGAATGCAAGGACGAAGGGACATAAAGGGGTTACCTGAAGAGGAAGCTACGAGGAAAGGTGGCGTCAGCATATCCGAGTGGTTGAGATCCCATGGCTAATACTGTCTGGTTAAAAAGATCCCTTCGGATGGCGACTATGTGGGCCACTACCTCTCTCGACATTCCCAGAGATAGCCTTAGGGGATGCGCCAATCATGACCTCTGTTGTGTTCCTTTAAAAAAGGACCTCCTAGGCGGAGGCTCATAGACCAAGATTGATGGCGTTTATTCGCCTCACCTCAGAGAGCATTATTTAACCGGGCGCACGAATTAATCGTATGACCAGGTTGAGCCTGATGACCGGCGCATAAGTGAGAATGACCCTGGTAGAAGACTAAACAAGGAAAATAAACCCAAAAGTCCTTACCCACACTCGGGGACGAGCCGTCGCGAGCTCCACAACTAGGACCAAGAGGGGAGCACCGTTCAACCAAATCCGGCACGTGTACGAGTGACCTAACTTCTTAGGTCGACCAGGGTTGAGGGCCCGATGACTTAAAAAGTTGGGGGGCAAGTGTTATGGGGAAACAACGAGTCGTACATGTTGAATGATATGATTCGATGAAGACAACGGGACCACACCCTAAAAAGGCTTTCCCCAGAGGAGCCATGCAGAGATTCTCCACATTTGAGGGAGCGCGCACCTACGCAGGTGTTTGAGATGACACCCCACCTGAGCAGGGACGCGCGTCCGTACATAGGAGGCCCACAACCGAGGACTCAGTAGGGGCATCTTCGAGTGATTCCTCCGCCCTTGTGTCAAGGGGGCGTCCCACGACTAACCACCCGACAACGACCCGCGAGGTATAAAGGGAGAAGAAGAGAGTAAGAAGGGGACTCCCTTCTGGAACCTCACCTTCTCTGTAAGGGGCCTCATCTTCTACTTGCCGACTTCTCCTCCCGAACTCTCTCAATGTAACTCTATTTTCCTTCTTTTTTCCTTTCCCCTCTACCTATACTCCACTGACTTAAGCATCAGAGGATCCAGGGAGAAGCCCTCAGACTTTCCTCTCAGGAAAGGAGCGTCCAACGACTGACGGCTTGTTGTCTCTCTGCTCGGCAACCTCAAGAGCTTGCCACTAAACTCTTAAAGTCCCTGATCTAACTCTCTCATTCTTTATTTTCTCAGTTGATCTCTGAAGCGGGATACAAATCCCGAGGTCGGGCTTGTTTTTGAGCATCAACATACTTAATAACTTCAATCTTTCTCTTTTTGAAAGAAAAGGATAAGATTGATTTTTTAAAAAAGAAAATTGATCTTTAAAATTTTTTTAAATTTTATATATTTTTATATGCAAAAATGTACTTTGCCATCTCATAATGTAAATTTAACCATAAGTACACAAAAATCATCCATTAAAACATGAGTAGGTTTGAGAGAAACTCTACAATACATCTGATAGGGAATCAAGGCAGATGATATTTTTGAAAGAATTTGAGTTGTCAGAATCTTGGACGGCCAGGGGTGACGAGATTTCCAGCAGAGTCATAGGTAATAATGCCCGAGTAATCGGGGAGCTGGCATTTCTCCCCCATCAGTATGCTCTTCTGCCAGACACAAACTTCGGCATCTTCACCTGGCTGGACTTGGTGGATGCTTATGGCCGGTTCTGTACCCTTGCGACGACGCCACCAAACATGAGATCCACAAGCCATCAGTACAAAAGAGCAGAGGAGAAGTGATGCCCCGAAGCCGAGACCAGGATCAACAGAGCCACCAACAAAGTCACCCATGGAGGGTTGGCGTCGCATCACTATATGTTTCCTTGCTCTGCCTCTGCCGGCCCTTACAAGAGTGCATATAAACTACTAGGCTGTAGTGGAGCTGTTTTGTCTCGGCAAACCAACGCAGATAAAGAGTAGTTTGTTTGGTTTCATTCCAACAGACCCATTCCTGGAAAACAGAGAAAGATTTCTACTGAACTACTCCTTTTTATCTTCGCCACGGAGATTCATTAACCGGGAAAGAGGCACACAATCACTCTGCAACAAGTCAAGGCAGGGTTTGAGTAGGTCACCTACTCTTCATCAAGTTCCACAAAGAAAGCACAACAGCAATTTCCTCTTGATTTAGAAAAAGATGATCATTTACTATTTCTTTCTCCCTGGGTATCAACCAAGTAAAAAATTCCTCAAGGAAATTAGTAGATCTCCTGTGGTAATGAATTACAAGATTTCCCTGAACATGAAAAAGGGGAAAAAAAATATATTACATCAATAAGACCTACGCTACTATACATTCCTATGTAAGCAGCCACAGACCCCACCCATCATCCTACTAGAATGAAAAACATAAGGTCATTCTGTTTTTCTGTGTTGCACCATCTGTATTTTGACCCTTAGAAGGCTGATTAGCAGATCACTTGCAAAATTTGTACTGTCGAAATGATCAAATCGACCAGATTCTGGGCGCAGATGGCATCACTTGCAAAATTTGTATTGTCAAAATACTCAAATCCACCAGATTCTGGGTGCAGATGGCCCATCAGACAGGTATATAAGCTCAACCAACACTTACCAAGCCTCATCCGATGTCTGTAATATCCACAAATGATCTAAAGTCCTCTAGACCTGTGAGCAAATTTGGATCAAACTCATGTGGGATGGTAATATCTTGCTGAGGCACATATGGAATGGAGGAGGCACAGAGATCATCATTGCAAGAGTTATGGCATGGTGAGCTGGGCCAATCCATGAAATTTGAAAGGGCGGGTCTACTAGTCAATGAGGCACAATCTTCATTTGATTCTGTTGTCTTTGAGGCCTTGGATTTTGGAGGCTTGGCTGAATCTGAAACAAATTTGTGTTTGCCAAGAGATTGAGACTTCACCCCAGGTTTGTACCTGACAACATCACTGGTGGGAAAAGCTGCTGATGCCCACCCTCGACCTTCACCTTCGAAGCAAGCTTCCGACGACAGCCTACATCATAAAAGACAAAAAACCAAAATTATCCACGATCATGGTTCATCCAAGATATTAAACCAGTTAAGGGCATGCATGTTTTATCAAAGGTATACAATGTGAGGAAATTTCTAAGCAGATATAACATTGACTGAGAGGATCTCAAAACTCCCAAAAAATATACACGAGCATCCAGCAAAGGTTAGCAGACATGAGAAAACAATAAGAAAACTCAAATGAATAGAGTGGTACATATTAAACGATAAATTAACAAATACAACATATCTAAACAGAACAACAATTTGGTGATTGTGGGTTTCATAAAAGAGAAACGAATTTTCATTGGCCTGCAAACACATGGGGACATCAAGAGAATGAAGAGCTAACCAATCCAAAGAATTTGCTCACAATCTATCTGGAGTTATTAGCCTGTGAATCCAATATGGCAATGGTGCAGGGGAAAAGATCTAGTCTGCGTGCTCATATATGTCAAGTTGTGAAATCCTTGGTGTACACATTGAGAATATAAGAGACAAAACTATGAAAATATTTCATATAGCCGACACCAGTAAAAATGTACCAAATAACAGAAGTGGCAGATTTTAAAAGTAATAGATTAGATAAAGCAGCTAGAAACCTCACTTAAAATTTACTTACCTGAATCGATTCTCAGCTACTCTAACAGAAGACTCTGATAGTAACATTGACCCATGAGGTCCATCTGTTGACTGTGATGGTTCATGCTCATAAATAGACAAAGTAATGATTGGTGGAAAATCATTTTCTAAGTTTTCTTGGTCAACAGAGAAGTCTAATGTCACATCCAACTGATCTTTAGAAGGAGCCTCCACCTGTCCACACAAAACTGGTAATTCTCCAGGATGCTTCATCCTATCCACATCACTAAGGGCCGTGATTATGAGCTTCATACTCTGCCTTAAACTCATCAAATTTGCCTTCTCTGTCAGTCTTCTTGGCATCCTCCCAGATGAATACCCCAAAAACCCACTCGAATGAAAACCATTTTGAGAAGACATGCTTTGGCGTCGCTCAGTGCGGCACTTTGACCTCCATACAGAAGAAAGCACAGCTACAAAATGTTTCTGAAGCAGTAACTCATTGTCAGGCAACTCACTTGTTACTGTGAGCAATGTGCGGACATGATCCTGCAAAATTCTTAGTGTTTAGTTTCTTGAGTGTCAGTCATATCAAAAGACTATAACATGTGAAAAAATAATCATGGATAGTTGAATGTCTAGATACACATACAACAAAGAATGATTCAACCAAAGAACCCTTGAGAACAGACAGATGCTGTAGAAGGCATCCAATAATTTATTTGGTGAGAAACATGACACAAATTCCCAAACAGATTTAGGATGATCCTTGGTCATGTTCCAACCCACTTGGTGAAATAGTCTAGTGGTGATTTCACATAAAATAACTATAAAGTTAGACAGTTCATAACATTACCAAGCAGTAATAAATTAATTCCAATTTCAATTAAACCGAACAAAAAATCAAAATGCAAATCAGCAAATATCCATGGGAGCAACCAAATTCCTTTTCTCCCTCTCTTGTATTTCCAATTTTTGTATTGATATCTCCTTAGCTTACTCTTGTGTTCTAAGTTTCTTTCTTAATGTCAAAGGAGAAGATTTCCATGATATAAGGCAGCCAACTTTGTAAATTCTATCTCCAAGTATATATAGCAAATAATTAAAAAAAAAAGGGAAAATAGCAGTGCTAACCAGATGAAGGCAGTGAGTAATATATAGGTCATACATTTTATCCACAATAAAAAATACAGGCAAATGACATAATAATACCAAAAAAACATAAATATGCAAAATCTGTCATCTATGTTTCAGACCAACATGGCACGCCAGTGATAGGAGAATGCAGTAAAATGAAACTTATGAACAATATTAAAATATTGGTGCAAAGTTTGATTTTCATATCAATTGCAATGCCAATAAACTGTAAGTAATTTCTGGGATAAAAGGTAATTCTAGCCTCAGACGTTGAAGAGATTTAACTCAGTTAGATTTCACAAACAAGAAAAAGCAATATATTTACCTCAGTTACTTTAAGGAGAGCCTTCCCACACCCAGAAGAGTTGACCTTTTCAGTGTTAGAATTGTCTGCCGTGGACATAACATATTTAAAGAACAGTTCACGGAACCTCTCACAACAATGTACAGGATGACGAAACCTCCCTCTATGATATCCACCACCAGGAATGCCATAAAGGGCATCACTAACAAGGCCCCAGTTAGTGCCATACTCATGTACAGTTGCACACAATATGGCATCCTCCTTTGATGACCAAGAATCTGGAGGAGGAAAACAATCTTTTGACCAAACATGTCCTCTCTTTTTTAACCTTTCAGGCCTGACCACCAAAATACATTTTGCAGGCATGGTTATGGACACTTTGCCACCAACCTTGACTCGGGAAGATGGCTTGAGCTCAGAATCATTAATTCCCTCCCCAATATTCAAGTCCTTTCTTGCTACATGTTGCATCCCTATTGAGTTGGGATCTATAACATGATTGTAGTCAGTAGTTCTCTTCCGTTTCTTTGAGTTTTTCTTTATATTCCTTTCTTCTGGTGCAGTTGTAGCCTTCTTCCTCTTTTTCTTAGCAGGTGAACATGGTGGTGACTCAGGAGAGCTGAAATCCGGAGAATGTTCCTTGTCATCATCAGAAATAAAATCTACAAAAGATTCCTCATTTACTGTATCCAGATCAGATGCCAGAGGTCCTTTCTTCAGAGACTTGAACTTTGTCTTCTTCTGCTTCTTTTTTGATTTCTGCTTGCGTTCGCCAGATGCCTCCCTCCTATAAAGAAAAAGCAGCTTCATAATACAAATATATGGTATTTAAGGCGCAGAGAGTTTCAGGCCTGGTAGTGAGTTTAATAAATATCAAAAACCAACAGCACAAATAATGTGACAAAAAATCTTGCACCAAAATGCAAGTCTAAAGAAAAAAGATATGTTCGCGTTTATTGAGTCAGCCTACATACAATCTAACAAGATAACTTGAACAGCCACTACTCAATTCAGAAGATTTACAAACATCATAAAGAATCCGGTTCAATGGTTGATTTCAAAAAAATATACAATGATGTTAAATGAAAAATAAATAAAAGTAAAACAAAGTAGAAAATTGGAAATCTCAACAACAGAAGTTTTGGTACCTAGCAACATCACAATTTTCATCTCTGCCATCATTTTCCATTTGATCTTCACATTCTTGTTCTTCCATCAACTACAAATAGAATGAAAAACAAAATAAGAAATTGCACAGTAACTTATAGAGAAATTAATGGTAGTTAAAATTGCCCGGTTAAACCTGACGCTGAGCTAAAGTTTCTACATGCTGCCGATATGCTGTAGTTGCAAAATCTGCATCCCATCCTACAAGTGAAAGATACTCATGAACTTGAAAAGGAAGAGAAATCAAAACCTAAATATCTAACATTGAGATAAATGAAATGAAAAAATCATGAATAAACAACTTGTAACATGCAAAACAGCTTGGAAAATTGACTAAAAAAATAAGCACATAGAATGGAACAAATCAGCCGGTCAAACATACTGAACAGGAAAAGAGAAACCTAATGAAACATACAGTTAATTTAAAAAACACAAAAGAATATATGTCAAAAAAAAAAAAAAGAATAATGAGATTGATGATTCATCAGATTGCATTGTATGCAACAACATAAGTAGAAATACACCAAGTGTCATGAAAATATACATACTTTCATATAAGAAAGGTTCCTGATCCTCATCAATTTCTGCTTCTAGGTCATCCTTGAGTTTTTCAATTCGTTCAAGCTCCCATTCTTCTTCCTGAAGATTAACTTGAAGTTCTATTGCAGATTTGTCAATTATTGGATCCCACATATCCAAAAACCTCATTGCATATCTATCAATGGGGCGAAGCTGATTTTCAAATGATGAGCTTGCATGACCAGCTGCCACTGCCACTGCTGCCATTTGCTTCACATCTGCTAACATGTCAATATCTTCATCACCCTCGGCCAATGTGAGAGCCTTTTCTTCATTCTCACCTCCCTCAAATGGGGTGACATCAGCATTCTTGTTTGTAACAGAAACCCAGCAGCTCTGTTCCTCATGCCCTTTGTCATCAACCTTCATATCGTCCTCATTAAGTAAATCATCATCTTCTAACCTCCCAATTGCCTCCTCGGAGAACTCTTGATTATCCACAGCCTCTTCCTGCTCAACCCTCTTAAGAGCCATGTAATCTGCTTCATCTTCAGCCTGTTTGATAGCAGCTTCAACATCTGCATTTGACAAATCGGCTCCCATGGTACTATGAGAAAATTCACGAATTTCAGAGCCTCCTTTATGTAAATTTTCAAGAGGAAGCGTTCTATGGCCAGAAAATAATTCCATTGGATCCAGCTTTTTAAAGAACTCTGTGTTGTAGCTGCCACTTTGTATGACCAAATCATCAAGTGCTCGCTTCTGATTTGCTTTCTTCAAAATGTTCTCCTCAATGGTGCTCTCACTAATAAGTCGATAAATGTGCACTTCTCGTGTCTGTCCTATTCTGTGGCATCTATCTTGTGCTTGTTGGTCCATAGCAGGATTCCAGTCACTGTCATAGAAGATTACAGTGTCTGCTCCAACTAGATTAATTCCTACACCTCCACTACGAGTGGATAAAATAAAAAGGAAAAACTTTGGATTTGTATTGAACCGCTGCATGAGTGTTTGTCTCTCTTCCGGTTGTGTGGAACCATCCAAACGCATGTATGTGTAGCCATATAAATTAATGAACGCCTCCAAAATGTCAAGCATTTTTGTCATCTGGGTAAATATCAATGCCCGGTGACCTTCAGATTTTAAACGCCTTAGTAAGGTAGCAAGCTCCTGCAACTTTCCACAGTCAAATTGTATCAGACGTCTATCAGGGAAATACACTTGCCTTCGAACAATTGCAGGCCTGATAGGTGTCAAAAGGGGAGCAAAGACTTCTGTGCATCTATCCGTATAAGCCGGTTGGAAAAGAACAGGTGATCTTCCTCTACTGTACCAACAAACAGGAACTGGGGCTCGCGTAGCAGGGATTGCAAACATAAAAGACTCAAGCAGCCCAACAAACACCAACAAGCGTTCAACTGGGGAGAGGATAATATCAGCAAGTTTGGATGAGAATTCCAAGTAACATGAGGGATTATTCTTCTGAGCATGAACATTAAAAACAGGATGCTTAACAGTAACAAGCTCCCTTAGATCAGTTCCATACATAGGCTTCTTTTTACAACGGAGAGAATTCCACCAAGCGATAGAAGCTGCCCTTTCTCTGGATTCTTTCAATCTTTCCTCCAAAAGAACCTTTTGAAAATCTTCGAATATGTTTGTTCCAAGAATATGATTTCCAATTTCATTTCTTTTAGAGCAACATGGAACTCCATTTGAAGCTTTTAAATGAGAATCAATCAGCAACTGTGAAGGAGAAGCAATTGCTGCAACTTCATCAAACTCCCAAGAAGTCATGTTGAAGTCATGTTGGGTGAAGACACAATTCAATCCTTTGAGATCAACTTCAGAAAAAGGATCAGATGAGAACATAGTACAAACAGATGAGCTCACTTGCATGTTGATGCCAGCCATGTCATATGAGCTTATAATAGGTCTACCTTCAAAGAGATCTGGATGGTTACAAACCTTACGGAGTTGCATTATAACACTTATCATGCCAAAATAATTTGCACTTGCTAGTGTTGCTTGTGTTTCTGAGCTGGCAATGAAATCTTCATACAAATTTCTCTGCCTTCTTGAAAGCCTGCAATAAATAACATGCTCAAATTTCTTTGGAAGTTGTTTCTCCACATCTCTTTTCAATCTCCTCAGTATGAAAGGGCGAAGAACATTGTGTAACCGATCTACAACTTCTTTGTTAACTTTTTCTTGACCCTCAACCATCCCAGATATTGGATTACTAAACCAATCTTTAAATTCCTGATGAGACTGAAAAATATGAGGCATTAAAAAATGCATCAAAGACCAGAGCTCCATGAGGTCATTTTGCAGCGGTGTCCCCGTCAATAAAATCCGACGCTTTGAATTAAAATTTAAGAGAGTCTGCCATCTCTGAGATTTCCAGTTCTTTATCAAATGTGCTTCATCTAGGATAAGGTATTTCCACTTCTTTCGCTTGAATACTTTTGAATCTTGTATAACAAGTCTATACGTCGTGATGCATACATGAAAGGAGTTGAGTTTCAACCAGCCCTGACGTTTATGCTTTCTTTCCTTTGCACTCCCAAAGTATGTCAGTATTTTAAATGCAGGACACCATTTTAAAAATTCTGTTTCCCAATTAAGCATGACACTGGTGGGTACTACAATGAGGTGAGGTCCCCAAATTCCTTTTTCACATGCTAAGTGTGCCAAAAGCGCAATGGTCATGATTGTCTTGCCCAAACCCATTTCATCTGCTAGAATTCCATTGAGTCTCTTTTCATACATTGTGACCAACCAATCCAAACCGATATGCTGGTATTCACGTAGAGAATGCTTTAGAAGGAAAGGCAATTTTGTACGGACTTTGGTTGTTGAGTAAGTGTTACCCGTTGGTTGTGCTGATCTTGCAGCAGCAGCGGCATCAGCAATTATATCCTCTCCTTCCCTTCTTTCTAATATGCCATTGTTTTCCACTTTTGCTTCATCCATGGGAACATCTACCTCTTTTAATTCAGCACAATTTTCCAACTCAAGCGCACCTTCACCAGAGGGGTCAAGTGATGTTTTTAGTTGAAAGTCCTGATTTCCACCATTATCTACTTGATCATCAGAACTTGAAGATGCAAATTCAGATTCAGCAGAGTTATTAGCACTTTCAACATCCTAAAGGACAGAATGGGATTACTGATTGGGTGAATGAATTTCACAATAGCAAGAGACATAGAAAGAAGCTAAAATCAAAATAATCCTACCTTTTTATACCTTGCAAGCAATTCAGTAAGAGGCACCTCACTTTCTTGTTGCAGTAACTTGATCTAAGCAAAGAAAATGTTGGATATGAATATTATGCAAACAATACCACATAACTTTCAGAGAAAAATAACAAGAAAATGACTAGCCAAGATGGCAACAATTTAATTTAAAAATATAAATCATCTTTTTTGCTGTGCAACTTAATCTCTGCAAGAAAATGACTGACCAAATGGCTTCAAAATGTAATTCGAAATAAATCATACTACATAAACTAAAGGCCAGCAATATGATTTTCAAAGCATCAAGATGTAAACCACTTTTATGCAAGACTAAACAAAAATAATACCAACCAGAATAATTTGGGTATACCACTTTTATACAGATAAGAACATAGAATATTCTTAAAATCGGATGCTGGAACATGACACTTTATAATTAGAAGCTGGGGTCATTTGGCTAATGAACTCATTCATGAGATATTATTAAATGAAATTTTTGAATGATTTAGAGGAACTCCTATAACAGTATTGAATGTATACATTTATCTGATTTAGAGTATCAATAACATTATGTAAATTTTTAGAGACAAATGATAAACAATTTATATATGTAAGAAATATAACTAGAGTAATAGGCTTCATCAGAATTTGAGGATAAACAGAGGTGATGAACAGTAGAATAAAATTATTTTCCTAAGTGGTCCAACCTTCCCCCGGACCCTGCACATAGCAGGAGCTTTGTCGCACCAGGTTGCCATTTTTTTTTTAAGATAACATTAAGGATACAGTAAATTCTATGGAATATGAAATTAAACTTGTAGGCCACACAGAATTAGGATAATGGGGAGGTCAAGAAGATAAATCAGGAAAACTGATCTGCCATCAAGATCAACCAGATAATGCTAAATCCAGAATAGTCAGAATATGCATGAAGAATATATTGATGACCAGATATATCTGCTTATCTGGAAAACATTGAAGATGAAATGCCACAAAGAAACAAAACTGATAATATATCAGTGAAAAGCACAAAAGGTGTAAGAATAATTACCTCATCTAGAGGATTTTGTGTTTCTTCATCCGCCAACTTTTCCTCTTCCGATAATGTTGTCTCATCATCCTGAGTAAATGTTTTAAATTAAGTACTGGTGCAAATAGAATGGATGATAATAAATATCAAGAAAAAAGGCAGCTCACCAGAAAAAAATAATAATAATAAATAAAAACCATTGCCCTCCTTTCAATTTTAAAATTTTGAATTAGAGTTCAAATGATTAAGAATACTTGTTGACCCAGGAGAGATGTATTGATACACATTTAACATATATCAATCCTGCTTTTGATAATCGAAGTCAAGAATGAGGAAAAGCCTCATGCAGAGGCGACGAATGTAGGCCATAAATATTTTGCGCATGAGACAAATAATCAATATTTGATAATATCCTCAACAATATCCGAGTGCCTTGATCCCCCAATGGCAAATGACCATTTCTTTCCATTGCAACCACTAGGAAGAGAGCAAAAGGTACTAATGACCAAATGCATAGAAATTAAATTAATGTAGCATTAGTTACAAAAAGTGTCATAGTCAAATTAAAATGAGAGATTGTTCATAGCCTATGTGCTACAAATGAACATAATTGAAATATTGAAAAAGGTATCCAACAGTGCTCCAACAATGTCCTAGTCCTCCAATTTATTTTTTTCTTCCCAATAATTGTTCAGTTTGCTGGTGATGGTGGACTTTTCTCTGTTTATTTTCTTAAAGGTATAAAAACCCTTTGTAGAGAAACTTGATAGTGCGGAAGAATATTGATCCCACAAATACTTCCCCCATGGCTAAGAAATATTCAGTCTATGTAATACATCAATGAAAATTGCAATTTGTTAATATGAACTCTACCTGTGGGCACAAATTTTAAAGATTAAAACCAGTTTTCTTTTCTCAGAGAAAATGGACAAACAAACTAAAAATTCTAGCACCAACTGATATCAAAAGAGTCCTCACCATTTCATCATCAGAACCATGAGGCAAATATTCCTTGTCTGGTATAGTGAAAGTTTTGGACTGAAATTTAGTTCTCCTTATTGTGAAATCTCCCTCCAAGCAGGAATTGTTACCATTGCTGTCCACCTGAAAAGAAAAAGTGCACTACCTTGAAAAACACTTTTGCTATCTGTTAGCAAAGTAGATTTTTCCAACTTACATGATGTAGATGATTGGAATTGACTGATTTTCTGTTTCCAATCATCCTGCCAAGAGAATGAGGCTCTTCAATGCCTGTAGTTTGATGAGCACCATCCACTGATTCCACGGCATGCTTTGATCCATTTACTTGGTTCCATAAATCTATGCAATCAGAAAAAAATTATAATACCCCTCAGATGAGAAAATTCAACTAACTTATATCTTTCTCACCATTAATCTGATCTTTTGGCTTCATAACTGATTCAGTGACATCTTGGCCCCCATCTGGGCTGAATTCCCTGCTCACTGAGAATGCTTAAACTGATCATGATCCAGGAAGATGGTGCCCAGATTATAAACAAAAAAAGATAAATAATAGATATATATATATATATATATATATATATATATATATATATAGAGAAAATATTAAAAAATGGATGTATTCACCTGAGTTGTTCATGTAGCTTTTGAGAAGCTCCTCCAATGGTAGATCAGCTTCATTCTGCAAAGCAGCTAATTCTTCTCTCCGTTCTTCCTTACTTACAAGGGCCTCATCTTCATCAATCGTCTGTTCATCATCCTGCCGCAATATCATGCAAGAAGAAATCATCAATTTGTCTACAATCAAGAAAAAGAAAATACAGCATAAAAAAACAGTTGGCTGAAACTAATGCCCTCAGCAAGAATGGGACTTCTAACAAATTATAGGTGTGGTAGTGTTTCAATAGCTATTATGTCAAAACGAAACAATAAAATGAAGGAAAAAGGAGATATTGGTTTAGGATGGAAATTAACGGAAACAAAAGATAATACAACTCCTGTCTAGCTGTGTGACATCCATTTATTGAACTGCATGTTTTACACAATAGGCTAATAAAAGATCTTGTCTAATTGCAGCATTACCTTAACATAGATGATAACAACAGTGATAGATAAGAGCTCAATAACAATATACACAGCAGTCACAGCACAAAAGCACTTGTATAGGATAGTAAGCAAGCCTAGAACCAAAGTCACAGCAAATAACCATAAATAGACTTGTTTTAAATTCGGCATTGCAAATCCTTTATGTCATGATAACTGAAGCCCTATCAAAATGCAGAAAATCCTGTAAGCCATCCTAGTTATTTAAGGAAGACCCAAGCCATCTGCTCACCAAGCTTCAATCAATCATCATCTTGCATAACCAGGATAATTAATCAGTACCGCGTTAGTTTTACATACGCTAAGATGGGCTTATTAAATTCCTCAAGTGCTCAAGCTGCTAACATTTTTGTTTCAAAGAAAGAAGTTGAGAACACATTGCATAAATATTAAGGTTGGGGCATAAACAAAGGATCATCTCAATGCACAGCTAAGAATGTGGTCATTTCAACATTTCCAACCATTTTTTTATATCGATAACGCTTAGGTCCTAAGTCCCATCTCCCATGCAATATTTTTTCCCTTTTTATGAATCCAAAGAATAGAAAAACTCAAATTTCTCTTGTTGCTCTTTGAAATTTTTTATTGAAGATTCTCACTCTATCATTTACCCTTCAACTAAAACTCAGCTAATGCAGGTCACCACCCAAATTACCAGAAATATTGAGCTTGGATGCATTGAAGCTCTGGCATTTGGTGGCACATGCAAGCATCACATTTAAGCATCAAGGTTCACAAAATTGTTTCTAACCTTCAGATCTTTTACATTACCAACAATATCCAGAACATTCTCCGCCAATAAATTGATTTCACAATCTTCATTAATGATCAGTTAACTGATAAACAAAAGAGACAAATTTGCACCTTTGACTACAGAATAGGCATTATATTGGTAAAATAAGTTTGGATTGATGAAGCCGAGATAAATTGATGCACTGTATACAACTGAGTTCAGAATAAATAACACTGGATCTGGATCATGAGGAAAGAAAATAAGATGACATACCAGCTCATCTTCAGATTGCAAACCATAATCATCATCACTCTCCATTTTATCCAAATGGTCTTCTGCATAGAAGAGATGAAGGCAATCACTTGTAAGTTACATGACATGGAGACAACAATGTAAACAACCTACTGCGTACCAGGCTCTGCAGTGCTTTCTGTCAGGCCATTTTTATCACCTTCCCTATCCAATATGCATGTTTGTTCTACTCCACTATCTACAGGAGCTTGTTCAAAAGAATCAGGTTTATCTACAAGGTTTTCAGCTAACATGGTGGAATACCTGGCAGTTGAACAACAAAGGGATAATGTATCTATGACCAATTGTTGATCCAAATAAAAAGGAAAAAAAAGAAATCAATCATCATGAGAATAGTCACAAATCAAAAAATTGATCCTTGGTGAAGGGTGTGATACTTGCCTTTCAGTTTGACCTAAAAGAAAATTAAGCTGCTTATCTAATGCCTTCTTCTTTCTTTCCTCCAGCTCGAGTTGATGCTTGTACAGAACCTATACGATTTGCAGAAACCAACATATCACAAATGAAAAAACATTATCAAATTCAAATGTGAATTATAATGGAAAGCAGTGTCTAGCATTCACAAAGATAATGACTTGCCAGCTTTTCAATTTTCACCCAGAATTTTTTCACATCCTTTGAGATGTTAAGAGCGACTTTCCTCATTCGTTGTTCTTCTTCCTGAATATCATCATAATAAACAAGTCCATGAAAAGATAGAATAACTCAAGAATTTGGGATGCAATAACTTATATCATAGTAATGAACTCCATTGAAATGCAGCCAAACCTTCACTTTCTTTTCTCCCCTTGTTGCATGATCGAGAATACTCTTACTGGCTCTTACAGCGACCTTCTTCGCCTGCGCCAATTTCCATTTTCTTTCGGACTCAAAATCCTGCAAACAGTTAGTTATGTGAAAAAGAACAATAAGCAATTTTTCAAAATGAATGGGTAAGAAGCATAATTTTCTCCATATCACTAGATGTTTTAAGATGGTACGATGCATTACCTTTGACAGCCAAACCATTTCTTCCAAAACATGGTCCCAATGAGCCTTGGGTCGAGGAGGTTCTTTGGGAGCTTCAAGAGCCTAAGCCAAAATTACAAAAATAAATAACAACCCAATGGCAAAAGACACCAGAGAACTGAGAAAAACATTTAATTTTAGGAGAGGACCAGGACATGACTCAGAAAAAATATGCTTATGTGAAGAAGAGGTTCCTCCTTCGCTATCATCAACAAATAAGTAAACAATGGGGAAGAATCATTCTTGCCAACTTTTAATCAAGAATTCTTATGGTTCAAAATAGAAGGTGTAAGTTTGGGCATTCTACTGTGAGAAAAACAACAGCATCTTTGATTATATTTCCTCATGAACAGAAAAAATAAATAATGAATAATAAATAAATGAAATAAAATAAAAAATCTAATTTCTGATTTTCTACAGAGTGAAGTATATAGCTGACGGAAAGAGATTGTACATCCAGAGAGTTTGATAGCATTGATCAAATCAGAGAAAAAAAGTCAGAAGAAGAATGCACTGTCTTTCATGGCTGGGGAAAGGTGTTCATAAATCCAGAGGGACAGATATGATTTGTTTCTCATTTGGTCATGCTTTATTTTTCAAGTTAATATCAAAGAGCTCTATAACCCTATAACAGATTCAAAACTTTAAGACGTTTTAAAAGGTCCAATAATATTTCACGTTGTTCTAATATACAACCTTAAGAACCAATATCTTTATGTAACCTTGACAGAAAACAAATGACAGCCTTTTCAGATTATAAAAAGAACTACCCACAAATTATTGCAAATCACTTGTTAACCAATGATAAATAGACAACCTAACATGTTTAGCCTTAATAAATAAATAAATAAACAAAGGTAACAGAAGAATGAATGCATGATAAAGAACTATATAAATGAACCTTTTGGCGCCTCGCTCTCGTGTCATGATCTAGCTTTGATCTAGGACCCTTTGAGGCCATTACTTTGTTTTCTGGTCCTACATCCTGATGTATGGTGCACGTAGCAGGAAAACTGTCACCAGGATAAATAAAAAAATGGTCAATCACAATTAATTACAGAACATGGGTTGTTTAATGACTAATGGAAAAAAAGGAAGAAAGTTAACCAGGTATAGATGAGAAACCTTGACTTATTTTAAGATGCAGCATCATCATAACTTGCCAAATGATATAACAGAATAAGCCTGGTCTATCATAGAAAATAATAAGCCCTGTAAGCAGTTTGTTCAATTTAGCAGGCCCAGGAAATTTAAGCATAACTTAATCAGCTTAATCAGTTGCAAAGTTTACTAAGTAACGCTGACATAAGAATGCTTTAATGACAGAACAATCAGCCATATTCAATCATTTACATAACAACAACATAGGTACAAATTGCATTTGTATTGTCAAGTATTCATCAATGTCCTCAAGCATCTTATTCAATTCATACATTTAAACCCAGAAAAATTGTAAAGTCACAAATTTCAGAATGTTATCATCATGAGAATTTATTTTGCAAATAGATTAGGTAGGTAACTTTACCAGTAACACAATTTCCCTTAAGCTATAAAATTTCACAAGAATGGATCATATCAATTGTGCCATGAGCTGAGACTTTCCATGTAGCAAGTTAGGTTGTCCCCAGGGAATTCTAATGTATCTTAAAAAATGAAGGTGTAAGCCCATAATCCACCGGAAGATATGATAAGATTCTTGAGATATGAGTTGAAAATATTCCAAAATGGGGTAAATGCTGATAAATGGCATTAGGTTCTGCAGAACCAATCCCATTCTGGAAACAAAAATTAATAAGAGATACATAAACAACAACACACTCATACTCAGGTAATTGGTGTAATGACCAAGTATTTCCCGCATTTTTCTCCTTGTCATCCTTCTATTGAATGTTTTTCAATTTCATTTTCTTACCTTCAAATCTCTCACATGTTTAAAAAATATGGAAAAAACCACAAAACCTCACAGTAGTCACATTCACAAATCTAAAAAACCAATAAAATTAGATTTGCACATGAGAAAATTTGGCAGGACAACTGCTTTGCTAAACAAAATAAATATCCCAGTTTGTGTCTTGATCCAACGACCATGTACCTTCCTAGTTCCCTACGTCAGCTCCTCATCATCTTAATTTAAAGGTCAAAAAGCAATGACCAAGTGTCACTAATGTTGGTTCTAGATGGTGTAAAAGCTTAGGTAAAAGTAAAGACAGAGACTTGAAGGATCAACAACCATGCACTTGATGAAACCATCAAGTAGCAAGCAACAAAAACTTGAAGGATTGATCAGTATCTCCTTGGACCTTTTTTGCAATCGGGCACACACATCTTGGCTTCTCTTACTCTAGTATTAAGGCAATGGCGTCATCCTAATTTACTTAAATCTAGTGCCAAAAAATCACACCTTCAGTAAACTGCTGCGCTAGTATTTCTAACATCCACTAGCACAAATAGATGTTCCATTATTACATCAAAACAACTTTGGATTTCTAGCTGTTGAAGCTAAACATATTGGTTTATGGCCTATCTATTGAGTTATTTTGGATTATTTCACATCCAAGGTAGGGATTCTTCCATAATTGAGATTGTAGACAGATTAACAAAGTTTGTATTCTCACAGTTGTCCTCTTTTGGGTCTCTTCTCTTTAGAAGCCACAATATAACATGTTAGTCATTCTCATCTTTGTTGTCAAATAAATATTCATGTGTACCTCAAAGAGGTTTCTTAATTGAAAACATACCCCACATACTTATTGTAGTTCACTAGAGAATTTCATATTTCAACATAATGATAAAAAGCAAAGCGGAGCACTCTTGAGGTTGAGTGAGGGTTACAATAATATTACCAACTTCAAGTTCGCAGAAAAGGTGCAGGATCTTAATTTTCTAAACCGCAGATCAATTATAACAGTTTCACAATGTTGACTTTTATATATTATGATTGCAAGGATTAAACAAGAAAAAAAAAACCACCATAACAGATTTGGTGCAATTCTAAACATGGATGTCAAGCCAACAAGCAATATACAATGGGACATAACAACATAAGGAGCTCTTCACTAGTTGACACTTCTATCTTTGAGATAAGTGAAAATAGGATTTAAATATGAACTATAAGGAGACTGAAAAACAAACAAACCAACCAAAACATATATCATATGTTTATAAAATTTCTCCAAATGTGCAAATCACATATCCTAATCAGCAATTAAAGTGGCGCCTGAGCATGACTTAGCTCAATCTGGAGTGCCTCAGTGAGGTCAAGGATCACACGTTGAGAAGCTTTTCATAAAATTTCAATAATGAACTGTTTATATAACTTGTAAGATTGTAACCCAAAATAATTATCCATTCAACAGTTTTTATCAAAATTTCATCTTCCAAAACTATGTTAATTGACTCTGATGTTCCAAACCCTTTATGGATACTAAACCCATTCAAGTTCCCTCCAGCTCTAACATATTGCAAGAAAGCTACCCTAAACCCGACATGCTGATTAAAGTACCAAGAAAAATCCAGGAACTGGCATGAAAATAGAAGTGAGAAAGAAGAATATAAGGACCCGTTAAAACATTGCAAGAAGTAGTTTAATCAGCAGTGATCCCTGCAATACCTAGACAAAGAATGCTGAAATTTCAAAAGAAACGGAAATGCAATTTATTGAATGCTTACTAGTAATTCAAATCCTTCCTCGGCGCCAAGGAAACAGCCAGGAAGCAAAGACGAAGCCCAGTCGAAGCTTGGCAACTAAACTATGTATATTCTCAAAATGGGGCTCTCCTCAGCTTCTAGTAATACTTCAATACTAGAACCTTGCCTTTCTTGGACCTTTGGAAGCCTTGAGTGCTAGCTATGCCGGCGGCGGGCTGCGAGAGGGGCACACGAGGCGGAGAACGAGAGGAAGCAATCGACGAAGAGGAGGAGGGCGGGAGACGGATCTGGAAGCAACGTAAAGGGCCGAGCCGAAGCGAGAAGGGAGGGGAAGAGCGAGACGAAGCTAGGGTTTCTCGAAGACGGAGCGCGAGGAGAGGGGGGGTGGGTGTTGGCGAGGATCGAAGAGATGGGACGGTGTGAGAGGGTGGGGCTCTTGGCTTTTTGTCCTCTTTTGCCCAAGGTCGTCCTCCTCTCGAATCTTGGCCGTTGAAGTATGATCTGATGGTTAGTAGCTGTTAAGCGAGTTAAGTTAGCGGGCGTGACCCGATAAAGGTTAGGAAGTAAAATCTGGATCCGTTATCTTTTCGGGTTTGGTTTTCGGATGCAGATCCGATTAATTCCAACTTAGGACTATAGTGCACGGTAGGGCTAAACAGGATCAATTTTGACTTCCTTAATTATGTTGAAACTTGAAAGAGCACGAAATTTCATCAACTTTGTTTCTAAAATCTTCTTCAAAACCACACTAACTGTGAGATATGATTCAGAATTATGAAATCATGCTTCCATTTTATCACCTGTTGATTGGTTTTAATAAAAGAAAAGAAACTACACAAATTGGATGATTTTGAGAAAACTTTCTTTTTAAACCTTTTACACTGGTCAAAGTGCAATAATAAGCTAATGATACACCTTGGTTGCAAAAATAGAACTACATCTCAAGGTTCAAGTGTAGAAAAATGAATTAATACAAGAAGCAAGGACATGGTCCTTGAAGGTGTTCTCTGGTTTTATTCCAGCCCAGCTACATCTCCGACATTGGAGTTGTTCTGCAACAGCAATAGCTTCACCGGGCCAAAAAAAAAGCAACTACTGTTTCTTTGGCCCTCTTCAGCTGCATGCATATACAAGGACCGACCTGGGAATTAGATGGCTATAGAACTTCTTGACACCACGGTCAGGAGGCACTGCTGTTGCTGCAGTTCAGTTCTAGATCTTGCTCTTGTTCAAACTTGAACCATTTCCAGTTTGCATACATTCCAGCCTCGTCATCAAAAGGAAGCACATCCGCTGGGAAGGATTCTAATGTATGAGAGACAGCTGGCAACCTTTCCCTATACCGTTTTGACATCTCGTCGGCCTCAGAAAATACTTTCTGCCAAATGAGAAGACTGATTTACTACCTATGTGAAAGAGTGTAGAGATTAGATTAGTTGGAACAAGATATTACCTCCCTATTTGAGAGAAACAGACCAGGTTCACTTTCAAGATCTGCGATGCTGTTGTGACACAATAATCTTCCTTCAGAGATTCTATCAATCTATCCAAGCTTTAAAATATTAATAATAGCAAAGAAACAGACAGAACATTATCGATTTCTTACCTCAGAGATATTTTGTCCGGAAACATTGACTTGACCACAAGAACTTTAATCTTCTCACCCACTTTTAGCACATCACCCACAGAACTAACACGACTACGGCTTATATTTGATATATGAAGTAATCCACTGCAAAGAAACGATTTAATAGATAAAGTTGAACTCCAACACAAGATCAATATAATGCTAATACAACATCTAACAAAGCTCTTTGCGACAAATATACAATTAACAAATTTGTATACTGGGGATCTAGACACGAGAGACATCATTTGAGACAAAAATAACACAGCAGTTCCTCTTCATCTAATAGAACAACAACCACCACATGCTTCAATAATGAAACTCATATCAAAGTAAACTTTTCTTTCAAAACTCATACTCAAAGTTAAGTTAGTAGGAAAGTTCTACTTGAATATTATGGTGTCCTCAGAAGACAATACTGGTAGTACTGTAAGAAGGATCAATGACAGAATGACACGAAAGTAAATTTGTTGGAAAATGCAGAACAACATATAATAGAGAACAGATGCATTCATTCTGATTTGTAGCATAATTCGATTGTTATTCATGTATTTCTCACACTTTCTTAATCAGTGGTTTTTTTTTAAGATTTACTTCAAATTGACCTGATTTTACGCATATACTTGATTGTGAAATACTCCTACATAAGTAGGAAAGGAACTGTAGCCCCAAATTAATCACCATTACATGTAAACTTGGGTGCCTATAGATAAAAAATGATGCTGTCGATATTTATTGTGATGAATCTGCCAAGTCCAGGCCCACCCAAATGAAGATTCATCACTTGTCTGTTGTCAAAACTGCATTATTTGAGGTATATCTCCCCCACTACAGAAATCATATCTTTTAACTGATTGAAGATGCCCTGGAAATGCATACTGCTGGTAAATGCTACACACACTGTTAAGTAATGTTAGTTCAAACTTCAAAGCCAAAATAAAATCTAGGTTAACATTGTACAGATTAGGATCAAGGAAAAGCTAATGAGCGACCATATAGTTCATGGAAAGTGAGACATTTACAAAATACATATGAAAAACCAAGCACACGATTTTTATTCTGAAATTTCAGAAGATATATAAACCTTAAAGTTCACAGATTTTACTCACCTTCTATTTGTTTCACCAATCCTCACTTGTGCTCCATATGTAAAAATTTTCCGAACAGTTCCATCTAAAAGGGACCCTTCTTTGAGGTATAACATGTCCTGCAAAAGTATATATTCAGAACAAGACAAAAATAGAACCACAACCCACATTTGCAATCTGATTAAACAAGGAATGACATGAAAAAGGGAGAAGTGTTTGCAATAGAGAACAGACCCAGGCTTCTTTCTCACTAATTATCAGGTCATTCTTCTCTTCATCTATCCTACTAATGCAAACAAACATCCGACGACCAACCTGCACTAAGAATCAAAAGGAGTTTCTCGATGAACATACACAAACCAAAGTTGACAAATCAAATTAACTCTAAATATAAAATATCAATTTGAAAAACTAAATGCCACAATACCTGCAGAGTGGCATGCAGGTGATGGAAGCCACTTTATTAATAGATGAAACATCAATATGTCAAAAAGGTTCTTGACTTACATTCTGTTTTAAATCCATGAAACTATTGGCTCTATTCATCATCTCGGCTTTTGGAAGGAAAGCTCTCAAACCCTGGAGACAAACAAGATACTGCATCAGCCTGGGACTTGTGACTTGTGACTTTTTTAGAAAAGAAGTAACAACCTAAGTAACACACCTCAATTCGGGTAAGGAGCCCACCAGTATTCCACTCAAAAATTTTAATCTCAATAGGTTCATTTAGCTGCTTTATCTGAAAGCATGAGTAAAACAAGCTTATTGATGGAGCAACAAGATCAGGAAAGAAACCATACAACTCCTAGTCCAATATAGCCAATGTAAAAGCACAACAAAACATTCAGTAAACAACTTTAGCTCCCAATTGTCCCTCACTAAAGAAGTTTCACCCATTCATGGATAGAAAAGATAGCAGCCAATCAACACCTTAAAGGTATTTTTCAATGATAACAAGTATCGTAGAAAGAGGTCGCATCCTCAACCAAGATTTCAGATTTCAGAGCTGCTTTCTATTATGCTATGCTGAGAATCGAAGCAACTAATGAAGAAATGAGTTTCATTTTCAATTACCAGAGAAAGAGATAGAGAAGAGAACCTGCCTCACTCGATGCCATGCGACCCGCCGGAACAGCCTCCGGGAAGACAACAGCGGCCGCCCGCTCAACGTGCGCCCAAGGACCTCCGCAAATATCACCGTCCCCGGCTCAACCACCGACCTCCCGGGCACCTTCCCGCCACTCAAAGCCTCCTCGTCCTTCACAACACCAATTTTCCCACCAACCTTAAACTCCTCCGCATCCTTGTCCAAATCACAAAGCAAATAAGGCATCTCTCCTTCGTAAAACGGGAGCATCTCCTTCGTCAGCATAGACCCAAGCATGTTCGCCCCGACATTGACATCGAGCTTATTCTCGTTCCCCGAGACGACGACGCCGACCACGAAGTCACCAGGCTTCGGGTCGTAATACTCCACCTCAACCAGCCGGCAGTGCTGCGTTTGGTCGATCTCCCGATGCTTGATTTCGTCCTGTTCGTCGGATCGGAAGAGCTTCAAGAAGGGGGCAAGAGTGTCTTCTGGTGAAGCTTTGGGAGTCTCGCTGCCGTCATCGTCGGGGATGGGAATGGGGGAGGGCTTGCCGAGAAGCTCGAGCTCGCCATCGGCCGGCGATGAGAAGGCGATGAGAGGTTTGAGGGTTTTGAGAGTGGGGTTTCTCCGGTGTTTGGGGATGAATCGAGGTCGGTGGGATGGGAATGAGAAGAGGGTTTGGGGGAGGAGAAGAGCAACGCGGAGAGATTGCATCGCTGAGGTCTGGCACGGGCCGCAACGCTGTGAGCTTTCTTTCTATCCGTTCGCTAATTAGCGGGCAATTGCTATGATACCGTGGTTGTGAGCCTTGTGACGTGTTGCCACTGCCAGGTGCCCCATTATTCATTTCTTTTGGTTTTGCTCTCTTCCTTGTAGCGTTTGGCGGGTTACTTACTCTTACGATCCCTTAACTTTGCTCCATTTCTAATCCAGTTCTTAATATTAAATTTGTAACTGAAAAATCCTCCAACTTATAGAAAAATTCTAATAGCCGATTAAAAAGAAACTGACATGGCAATCTCCCCGATTAAAAAGAAACTGATATATCGGGTTAATTACATAAATGGTCCCTCAATTTTGACCAGATTTCACTTTCGTCCCTTGACTTCAAAACGTAACAAAATTGTCCCCCAACTTTCAAAATGTAACAAAACGGTCCCACCAGCCGGTTGTCGGTTCTAAAGGTCTAACGTGGAGATTACATGCTTACTCACGCTACTAAGTCACTCATTCCACGTTGTTGAGTCACCCCCTCTTCCCCTAAAGGTCTGATGTGGCGATACCCAGTTGAGTAACGACCCATCCAGAAATCTGACGTGGTTGTATATTTTGAATAGACGGTTGTGATTTATTGAGTACTCTTTGGAACCCTAGTTGCTCCCGAGCGCCGCTAACACACCGACGACATCGCTTCTCTTCCTCCTCTACCGAAGGTCACATCGGGCTCTCACCTCCTTCGTTGGGAAAACAACGCCAACAAGATCAAGAAAGGAGAGAAGAAGTGGAAGACAAGCCAGTGGCGGTCGTGGTACCGCCATGTCAGCTCTTTCCAACCGGCAACCGGCTCCGAGGGACCACTTTGTTACTTTTGAAAGTTGGGGACCGTTTTTTTACGTTTTGATGTTGAGGGACGAAAGTGAAATCTGGTCAACGTTGAGGGGTTATTTATGTAATTAACCCCTCACCCCTACAAATCTATTTTAGTCTAAATATTGTGTTTATTTCCATTATAGTCCCTCAACTTTTAATCAATTATCACTATGGTCCTTAATCTTAAGTTTATCCATTAAAAGTTTCCAACTTAATGGTGAGTTTTACTTCATTTGGACAGAACATTGTATTAATTAATTAGTTTCTACCATCTTCAACCACCTCTATAAAGCAATATTAAACCGCATCTGTCAACTGTAAACATAATCAAATTAATTATACCAAAACATAAACAAATTATACAAAAAAAATAAACCAAGTTCATCTTGACCAATTTGCACTATCAGCTGAAAACATAAACAAATTAACATAAATCAAGTCTTCTTGGCCAAAACATAAACAACTATGGTTTTAACACATTTGCGATAGCAAAATCCTGCCATCTTGCCAATAAATCATCCAACTTAACATAATCAAATTAACATAAACCAAGTTCTTGGCCAATGTTAATTTGATTATGTTAACATAAACGAAGAAGAACTTGAGGCCCTCTGGATTGTCGGCTAGGAGCTCGAATCGGTGCCTACAAGTTGTTATCCATCCCCCTCCATTTAAGTGTGAAGAAGGCAAATGAAAAACCTTAAAAACATAGCCAACCTTTATATAGCCGTGAATGGCGCCGTGATGCAAATGCTCCGTTTTTTACTTTTGGTGCTCTACTTGTGATGGCATCGTAGCACCGATAACTTGGTTCTTCTTGTCCCTCAGCATGGTTGAGGTTCATGAAACTTTTTGTTCGGGTTCCCACATATGGCATCAACTGTTACTGTCGAACTCTGCACGTCCTCGTAATTGGCCCGGGTTAGGATCAACTAATGAGATTTGACGAAGAAGATGACTTACAGGTGACTTGAGGGGGAACTTATCAGCGATCAGGGACCAGGCAAGGTGAGGTATGGAAGTCCAGGTTTCTATCCCTGGACCCTTCGACGGTCAAGTTAGGAAGCTTTATGAGAGGAGGAGAGTAGTAGAGGAGAGTTGTCCCTGAGTGAGTGTGAGAACCTGGGGAAAGTAGCATCTGACCCTCCCTCTTACCCCTTCCCCTAGGTTGTTCAGGGTTGCCTAGGCGTCAAGCATACGCCTACCTCCTGCTGGCCCACGGGAGGATCCCCTAGCGTTCTCCACAAACCATCAGTAGGTGCCCCCTTGGACGTTAGGCTACACTGCCCACATATATATATATATTTGGGTCCCTTAATTTATTCTTGATTTTTATCTTATAAAATATAATTATAACTTAGTTATTTATTAGTTTTGTGCATAGACCCTTTATACTTTTTATAATTAATTTTTTGACCTATTAATAATTTTTTTTATTTGGATTTGAATTTAGTTAAGCTCCCCATATTGTTTACAAAAATAACACTCTACACACCGTAAGCAAACAAATCACTAAAAATTACATTGTTTTAGATCTTTTATAGATAAATCATTATAGATGATATGAATAATTTATAAAATAATAACAATGAGATTTTTTCTTTCATAATTGAACCTTGAGAATAACATAGTTTAAAAGGGTCATACAGAACAAAACATTTAAAATCAATTCTTCGAATGTAACAAAAGTTTATTTGAAAATACATATTTAGATTTTTTTTCAAATAAATCTTTGTGAGTTAGATTAATTTATATAATTTTATAATAATGTATATCTTATATATACACATTTACATATTTGATTATTACATAAACTCAGATACTACATAGATTTATCCTCTAAATTACAATTAACAAAAATGAAGGTCCAAAAATAGTATTTATCCACATAAAGCCTTAAGATTTAAAATTAACAATATCTTTCGATTGTTCAAGGATAGGATACTTTAAATAAGTTTTCTAGTTATGCATTTAAATAATTAAAATTAACAATGCAAAATTTAACAAGATATATTAATTATAAAATAATTTTGAGATACAAAATTTAAAATCAAGTGGTTTTCTGATGCATGTCTAATATTTCTTTTCAAATGTTAATTTTTATCTAAACCAATTTAATTATTTTTAGATTTAGTAATTTTTAGGTAGTTTAAATTATTTAAAAATGATAATGTTGATGCTCGAAACGGTTTCGGCCTTATGGACCGCTCCCCTCTAGGAGTTCAACTGAGAAAAAGAGTGGTGTTGAGGTAATGGGGAGTTGGGGACGTGAGCTTCCAAGGCTTCCGATCGCCGAAACACACATAAACTGAGGGATGGCCTCCAGGAGGGGGTCCTTCATGCATGCAGAACAAAGAAGTCCAAGGGCTCCTTCCCCATGACCCTCCGACGCTCAAGTCATTTTGGTGGAGGTCGTAAGTAGAAGGAGAAGATAGGAGGAGAAGAGAAGAGTGTTGTCGTTGGGAGTAGAGGACCTTTTTCCTTTCGAGAAAAGGTCTTTGGGAAGAGGAGTGGTTGCCCCCTTTTCTCTCCCTCAGGTCCTCTTCTTATACCTGAGAGGCGACCCTGGTAGCCATCGGCCGGGGATGACTTTTCTGACCTAAGGACCAAGCCTTTGTAGGTGGACCGGCTTGTCTAGCATGCCTAGTAGCTGGGCTTGTACGGTCGAGCACCCCTACGCAAAGGATGCCCTCTCTGCTATACGAGTGTCCCTCTAACAGTTGATTTTGGTGGAATCTCCACGTGTCCTCCAGGCTTGTCTGTCCTGCCTGGTGGCTTAGCTCTTATTTTCACCTGAATGACTCCACGTGTATGTGTGTTTTCTCCCCTTAACACTTTCCCCCAAGCTCCTCAGGCCGGTAGGCATCTAGCTGTGTCCAGCTTGGGGAGTTTCGGCCTTTGACGGACATCTGGGTACCCGCATTGGTTCCTCTTTTGCAGGGTAGTAGTCATGCCCTCCGTGTCTCTTTTTGCCTTACTTTGCAAGGTTTCTGCGATTTTCTCCCTCTCTCCCTCATGCTACATGTAGAAGTTCTCTGGGAGTTTCCGCAGATATTCGAGCCATAGCTCAGTTCTACACGTTGGGCGTCACCCTCTTTAGTGAAAGGCAGCTGGAGGTATGGTGAGCATCCCTCCCCAGACGGGACTCCCATTATCATAAAGAGCTCAAGGCCCACGTGTCGATTATCGGACGCGTGCCTCAGGGTAGCTTGCTAAGGCTCGTCGAATTCCCCCCGTAGGGTTAAGATGATAGGATGCTTCTCTTGCCTCCTATTTACCCTTCTTTGTCGCTCGGTATTTACCTTTTTCCCCTTTGGTTTTCATGACCTTGCTTGTTTTGCGAGGCTTTTTCTTGATGAGGGAGGGCTCGGTTCCTTCAGAAGAGGTGGTCTTGGCAGCCGACTCCTTCCAAAGAAAGATGAAGGACCTCAGCTTTTTTCGCCAAGAAAAGCATTTTGATGCTCCCCTCCTTTTCAGTATTAGCCTCCTTCTGCTTCCGAAATGGCCAATCTTCCCGTCCCTGGGGAGCTTACGATATACCTCAAGTTTTTTGGGGGAGGTCTCCGCTTCCCTTTACACCCTTTCTTCCGCGAGGTGCTCAACTTCTATAAGGTATGCCTTTCGCAACTTCATCCTTACTGTTGAAGGATCCTTTGCTTGTTTGTGATCGTTCTCCATCGATACATGCTTTCCCCCTCTATCCTCTTCTTGCGTCTCCTCTTTTATTTGAAAATAGTTCCGGAGCTTGGGGAATGGTTCTACCTTGTCCCTCAAGACGAATCAAGCTTGGACTTCGTGTTTCCTGAACTTCTGTAGTGGCGGTCCCACTTTGTGTTTCTCTTGTGTGGCAGATTTGAATCAGGGCTAACCCGATTTGGACACCATTTATGTAAATTCACCTGGGCCCTATAAAGAGGAGATTTTAGGGTTTGAAGGGGAGTTCTTGATTTTTAGACTTTTGGGAGATCCTATTCCTTCTTCATCATGGAGATTAGGGTTTCATTGAGATGTTGGAGCAAGGAGGTGAAGGCAAGCATCGCTAATTGTGGAGGGAGAGGTGTTTCATATCATGTTTCATTTCTTTCTCTTAAACCTTGTGTTGGATTTGTGTTCCCCTTTGATAGGGAACTAATTTGTTAGATACTTGGGCATGATGAACCTCCAGATTAGTACTTAACTTTGCTTGTATGGGTTTCTATATTTGAATGAATGTCTTAATGTTTTGAGAACCTATTGAATGTGATGTATGGTATTGATATTCTATGTTGCGATAGCTCTGAGTGTCAATAAGATTTATGGGTGTAGTTAACTAATGCCTCCCCATATATGGATCTACTTCAATAGGTGGGGGTTGTGAAAGCAATTTGAAACATCGGGTATTTAGGTGAGAAACACCTTTAGATGTATTATTCCGCAACTCTTCCGAGATATAGGTTCCCCAGAACGCTAATGCAATGAGGGTATTAGGTTAGTAACTCGCCTCGATGAAAGGTGTGAAAGCATTGTATGAACTCTTGGTCCATAAACCAACATTCTTCAAGTAGAAATCCATACTTGCCATTATTTGCAAATATCCGGAGGGAATTCATTGCCCGAGTATCTCCCCTTTATGATTGATTTCCATTATCATTCTTATCAAGTTGATCTCGAGTCATTTTCAATTTAGCAATTAGCTTTGAATTTAATCACAACCTTTGGATAGGCTAGGTAGCGAGGAACTTAGATAGGATTAGTGGCATAGGTCCTTGTGGGTTCGACATCCAGACTTCCATAGTCCACTTTACTACTTAGGTACGACCGATGCACTTGCGGTATAAGCATAAGCATTAGACTCAATCACTTTGGACTTGCAAGCAGCCCTACGCTTGCTAAGCGCCTCCCGCCTCCTTAGTTTTATGTATTGTCTTTATCTTTGTATGTTTTGTTAATGAAAACTTACGTTTCCTTGGATGGATAGTTGTTCTTGATAAGAGAGTTCTAGTGTGAATACTTACCGTAGCTCTAAATATGCTGCGCTAACTCCAAAAACACATCCTTAGTTTGGATTACTTGGTACGTAAATAAACTTGCATGAAGTCGAGAATCACTAAAAATCACGGAGTCAACCATACGGCGGTGAATTCCAGCTTCGCGTGCATTCTTTGAGTGAGGCTCACGAGCCATTTGATCACCAGTCCCCATCCTTCTAGGGGGCAAGAGTCCAGCCTCCTCCAAAGGGCACTTGGTCAAGAATTCAGGACGCTTGTCTTCGAAGGTGGATTTTTGAGAGCTTCGTCCTCCCAAAGGGGGGGAAGCGCCTGCTGCACTCATGGTGCCCGACCTCAAAAAGAGGGGTTATGGGGACCCTGACCCTAAAGAGGGCCAGTATATAGCACCTTGGGCGCCCGCCTTGAAAAGGAGTCGTTAGAGACTCCGACCCTCTAGAGGGCTAGTATATGGTACTTGGGGTGCCCGGCTCTGAAAGGAGTCGTTGGAGACTCCGCCCCTCAAGAGGGCTAGTATACAGTCACTCGGGGTACCCGGCCCTAAAGTGGAGCCTATAAATCTTTAATGAGGTGCTCGGTCTCGAGGAGGGACTTTAGAGATCTTTAGCGAGCATACGATGCTCACCCCTGAGAAGGGACTTTAGCGAGCATGCGATACTCGGTCATGAGGAGGGACTTTAGAAATCTTTAGCGAGCATGTGATGCTCGGCCCAGAGGAGGGACTTTAGAAAGCTTTAGTGAGAATGTTATACTCGACCCTTAGGAGGGACTTTATAAACCTTTAGCGAGTATATTATGCTCGGCCCCAAGGAAGGACTTTGGAAATCTTTAGCGAGCATGTGATGCTCAGCCTTGAGAAAGGACTTTGGAAATCTTTAGCGAGCATGTGATGCTCGGCCTTGAGGAGGGACTTTAGATAGGAGTGTGCTTACTCAATCGTTTACAAACGACAAGATGGCTCACAGATAAAAGATATTGCCTTTTTACTTAGAAAGCTAGTCAGCTATAATTGGTTAGCGACACTCTTTTAGGGAAACATAAGATAGTAGAAGGCTATTCCCCGGGGTTGGCTCAGCTGTCCCTTCATGTCGTGTCTCAGTTCATCGGCACCTAGGCCTGAGCCTTCTCTGGGCGCATTCTCGAAGCTACTTCTGCCACTGGTTTTCCCGAGGTTTCTGCTTGAGTCCGGTCGCAGCCCCTCGCCTTAAGGAAGGCTACTTAGCACTACCGAGCCACCTGATGGTTTCCTCGGAGCTCCCCACACCCGTGGTTGGTAGAAAACTTTATGGCCAGGTGGTATGTGGAGATTACGGCTGCGGTGTATTGAGGTGGCCTACCAAGGATCACGTTGTAGCTTGAGGGATATCTTACTACCAGAAATTTCATGATAGCCTCCTCTTGCCAAGGGCCGGTGCCAACTTTTAATTGGAGACTGATGACATCCTCGGGGTGGATTAAGCCTCCATTGAATAAGGCAGTGATGGCGACTTGAGGTATGTAGGGAGTTCTAGATCCAACACAACTTTACGAACGCATCCCAAAAAAGGACATCCATCGAACTCCCACTGTCTATCAGAATCCTTTGGACTTTGTAGTTCGTGATATTGACCGTGACCACCAACGCATCGTTATGGTGCTGGTGAACTCCTCCCAGGTTCTTCCTAGAGAAAGTGATGGGAAGCTCGGTCCTCGCCTTCTTCTCAGGGGCGCCGGGCCAAGTCCCCACCCGGGCATAGCTCTTACGGGAGGAGTTGCTCTCTCCCCCACTGGCAGGTCCTCCGATAATGGTGTTGAGGACCTCGGTTGCTCCTTCCTCTAAAGGCTGGGTGATTTCTTCTTCTTTTCCTCCCTCAAGTATTATGGGAGGCGGCCTCAGCGAGATCAACTTCTCTATCTCATCCTTGGTGGATGCAATCTTTAGTATGATGTCAGAGTGGTCCCGGTAGAAGCGTTACATAACTTTTGGTTGTCTCTCTACTTGCCTTAGCGGTTTATCTTGGCTGGCTATTATAGCTCCTTGGAGTCCTCGATACTCGATGGGAGTTGGGCCCTACGGTATTAAAGCTGACATGTAATCGCGGTTTTGACTGACTTCGGACTTCTACATAATGTCCTTGGCACAGGGTTTTTGCTTTTTGGCGGCTCACTGCGGCTCATATACACGAGGTCGGGTCTTTCCTAGGCTTGTCCAGGCTTTGAGGCACTGGGACACGGGGTACATCTTCTTCATATTTGAGCCGTAAGAAAAAGTTCTATCATGCTATGCAACCGACCTCTTACGCTTGAGAGAGAATCAAAAGGGCAATGTTCTTAAGCCCCTCGAGTCAGCCCTTAAGTCTTACATGCATATGGGACCTCCAAGAAGGCGGAGTTGAACCTCACAGAGGTGGTCGATGAGGCTCTCACTCTCTTGTTGTACTAGGGTCCATGTTGATGTGCTGCTACGATGTGGCCTCATCTTGCTTGACTAAGTAGGTGGCCAAAGATATTAGACATGACTTAGCGGCAGAAAGGGCAGAGCGGACCTTGGGGGTGGGTTATTGAACCCGCGTCTGGCGGCCCTTCAATGTCATAATTGAAGGCCTAGCACATGAGCTCATCTTGGGCTTCCGTGGAGCCGCTTCTCGAACCGAATATTGGCCAAGTGGTCCAGCTGGGTCGGAGATACCATCGTAATGGCTCCATGAGTGCATATGGATGATATTTCTCGGGTATGTGAAACTCTGTAATGTCAGGTGTGAAAGGAGAAATATACTTCGCCGGGCGACAGGGGGGGTGGTTCTCCTTCAAATTGTAGGAGGACCATTCAACATAGAGATAGGACTGGGACGATTCCGTGTCAGTGGGAACCAGAACGACCTCCTTTCTCTCTCTGTGAGGTGGCTTGCGCGCTTGGTGGTGCGTTGCCAACTTCTTTCCCATTGCAACTGACTCAGGGAGGACCTATCTGCGCTGCTCTGGGACAGGGCAAGCTTGATCGCTCTCTTGGAGGACCTTAGTGAGGACCTTGATTTGCACCTTTAGTTGCCGGATGCGGGCAATGCCGCAACCTCTACGAGGGCCTCCTTAGGTTCCGGAGGAGCAGGAACGGCTTTTGGAGCCACGGGCACCGCGGGGTCTTCTACAGTCTCCGTTGTAGGGGGCGCTATCGTTGGGTTCTTCTTTCCTCTAACCATCGGTAGGCTTTTCAGGGCTTCTTGCTCTCGTCCTCATAAACGACGCTAAACTGTTGATGCTCGAAACAATTACGGCCTTATGATCCGCTTCCCACTCGGAATTCAATTGAGAAAAAAGAGTGGTTTTGAGGTAATAAGAGTTGGGAACGTGAGCTTTCTATTGCTTCCGGTTGCAGAAACGCATAGAGATTGAGGGATGGCCACCGGGAGAGGGTCCTTCATGCCTCCAAGAAAATGAAGTCCAGGGGCTCCTTCCCCCGGACCCTCTGACGCTCAAGTTAGTTGGGTGGAGGTCATAAGTAGAAGGAAGAAAGTTATGGCCAAATAATGCAAACCACACCCAAAAGCAGGCCACTGCACTCCAGGTACCCGGGTGCAGCGTGGGCCAGATCGACCGTACTCCAAAACGAGGACAAGTCCCCATCCAGGCACAAGGCCTCAGAGATCCTGTACAATAATAAATATCCAGAGATAGATAGAACAACACAATGTATATAAGAAAGATGAAGGAGTTTACACACAACTCCATACAAATACAATACTAGGGTTTATATGACCCCATACAAGGATCAATCCAAGTCACTACCTAGTATCCAAACAACATACGAATACAAATCTCACATACACACACAAATGAAAGGGAGGCAGGACCTTAAGTGAAAATAAAGAAGGTCCGATTGACTACTCGGAGGGCCCCGTTAGTCTTGACCCTACTCCTGCGTCGCTTTGAGAGAGACACAATCAAGCCACATGAAAGAAAGCCCGATAGGATCACTAGTAAAAGCAATAAATATGGTAGAAAACCATAAGCAAGAATAGGAAGCGGTCGAGTGCAAGGCAAATGAAACCCAATCATAAGCCAATCGGCTACAACTCATATGTGTGAAATAAACTCCACGGATATCTTTGTGTCTCCGACATATAAAGATAATCACGGTATAAGCTCATACCATCTTGACCTCTACATTAGGATAATGTTATAAGCGAAAATGTATACATAGTGGGAAATATTGCTCTTTGGTGAGCACGTATCAGTAGTCACAGTTACTGGGCCTTGATAAATTACTATCGAGAATATATCATGCCTATGTCAGATACTATATATAATTCCTAACTTATATATATATATATATAAAAATATATATATATATATATACAAGAAAATAGACAACTTCGAATATATATAATCAAACAACTTATATACCCAAGAAAATAGACAACTTCGAATATATATAATCAAACAACAATCTCGAGAGAGATGCTTAAAGAGCCAAACAAAACACGCATTATCCAAGGAAAAGCAAATCAACTTGAGTACATGTTACAAGTCTCAAGAGATATATACAAGAAGGAACAACAAGCAAGGTAGGAGTAAAGAGATACTCACAAGGCACCGGAGTGCGAGAGCCTACGATCTAGAGAATAATCCTCTAATCCTCATTAACGCCTCACGCGTCCAGGATCCGAATCTAGTAAATAGATAAAAATCTTAATGCCTCTACATTTAAGCATTTCTTATATAAATACGAAATACGATTAAATCATGAATCCCTCAATTATCTTTATACATGGAGATTGAATAAGTAAATCCATGATTCCTTAAGCTTAATAATGCTTTGAGAAGTCTTTAAGCTCGCTCAAGGCGTGCTATCTTACTTAACATGTAGATCATGCCTTTAAGATCCTTAGGATGCCCCTAAGCAAGCATGCTTAATTAGCTAAGATAAATCAATCTAAAGCATAAAACCATTAAGCATGTTAATCATGGAACTAATCACAATTAGGCATGTTAACATGAACACTAATAGGGCATTTATTCTTAGGGATTTTCATGAAAAATTCGGCGGTACCTCCTCTATTTATAGGGCCCCAAAATTATACAATCATACACACTAGAGTATCCATTACACATGGATTTTACTAAATCAATACATGAGCATTCAATTAGTCAAGTTTAACCCTCTACATCTATAGGTGATGGGTCTCTATTCATGCATACAAACATTTGTCATTAGTCTCTTAATTGAGGCCCTTAACAACCCCAACATCTCTTAATCATTCAAGGTTAGAGGTCCTCAACAGCGATGGAAAGAGGTTGTCGGGGAAGGGGAGGAAGACTGAGTTACCCGCCAGCTGGGGCGCTTCGTGATTGGTCGGGGGCCTTTCCTTAGGAGACGGGGAAGGGGCGGATGCGTGGGGCGACTTACCTCACGGCAGATGGGTACAGTCAGGGCGGTACGGCTGTGCGACAAAGTCATTGGCGGGCCGCAGAGGTGGAGGCCCGGAGACTTCAAAGGCGTAGTTCTCGGGGCCGTAAGCCCGGCAGCGAGGTGCAGCTGGGTGTCGGGCTGTGAACAAATCCGCCATGGCCCAACTGGCGCCCGTGCCCAGAATTACGTGTTCTGGTGCGTGGATAGAGGCCCGGCTGGCTGGCCTAGGGAAGCTACGCCAGAAGGCGTCAATGGCCTGGATGTCCACGGGCACGCAGGAGCTTCCGCTGCGGGAGCCCTTCAGGCCGAGCACCAGCGAAAGGCCTTGGCGGCCAGGCCTCGCTACCGGGCCGCAGCTGAAATTAGGCTGAGGGGCCGTAGGAATGCAAATTTCAGCGAAATGTAACGGCGTCGATTGGTGAGGCGTTCCAAGGGTAGCTTCCGTAGGCCGAGGGTTCACTTGGTGATGGAAGAGAAGTAAAGGATCGAAAGGAAGGAAATACGTAGAGAGGGAGAGATGAGAAATTTTTGATTTTCTCTTTCCTCTCATCCGAACTTATAAATAAAGAATAATTAAAATAATAATATTTCATTATTTTAACTTATCTATTCCTCACACTATTAGAGTCACGAAGGTTTACTATTCATTCCACTCGGGGAATGAATTTATTCAAACTGGGTCCACACTGTGATTCACTCGCCCTGGAGTGCTCTAGGCCTAGATCCCATGAAACCTGTGTAGTCAACGGTAGTCCCGATTAACTTGCACTCCAAGCACCGTGAATGTCGGGGTACGCTCTCTCGTCGGGAGACGGTAGAAGATATCGGAAACTTTTAATCGGAAATCCTTCATCACTTCTGCATATCTTGTGGCGTCGGTACATCTGGAGTCCGGCTGAGATCTTATGTCCAATCACTTGAGGCGTAACTGCTTGTGGCATCACGGGATTTGAATATTTATCGCTTCATTTTCTAACTTTCTCAATAATTAACATCTAGAATTAATTAATATATAATTAATCTGGATTAGCTTAACAGCATAATCAATGCACGGATTAAATTAGACCTTGGTATAATTTTTCCAAAATTATCAGTAACGCCATATTAAATTGCTATTTAATAATTCGGGAAAATAAATCTTTATTTATTTTTTAGGGCGGAGTTTTATGGACCCAATCTTGGAATTGACTCCATAACTTTCTACCGTCTTTACGTTTACCCGCCAACCCAGCATAATATTTGACTTCGAGCCCTCTGCGTGATCACCACCCCGTAAGTTAGAAATAACTCAACCAAGCATGAGTTATTCGTATATCATATATATCATTGGTATAGGTAGGATCTCGCAGGTGCTTGATCTCGGGCTCAAAACCCTAGAGAGAGAATGTAGGTTAAGTAGTGTGTTGGTTCACCGCAGGGCTAGGAGGTTTTCTCATGCCACGTGGGATGCCAACTGACATACGCTTAGCCCCATCATCGTCATAGATGGGCTCACCTTGATCTCCCTCCCTCTAGGGCTTACCAATTTCCTCCCCTTGCTTAGTTAATATGCATAGATGGGCGAGATCTCCTCCTCCGCATCAATGCGTTGAAGATGGGAGTGAGATCTACTCCTCCTTATAGAGTAAAGCCATCGGAAGATGGGTTGAAAGGAAATACTCTTATCACTATAATTATGGTGTTGGACTTCACTGCGGTAGGAACCTACCCACGCACAACCACTATCAAAATCGATGCATGGCGAGGCACCTTGATAATTTCTTACGACTTTTCTCTCTGCAAATCCTTGATGGAAATCCAAAGCTGTTGGAGTTAACTTTCCGCTGACTTGCGCTTTGAAGATCCTTATTCGCATCACTCTCCAGTATGCTCAAAGTCAAGATCTTGGACTTCCTCCAACCGGGAACCTCCCGGCCCAACCCACGACCATCACTACTCAGTTATTCATCGAGTATCAAATTTAATTTATTACTTCCCAAGAAGACGATGCATTCTTATACCAACCGACACCAAGTGTAGCGATTAACTCCGCCGCTAGCTCGATGATCGAAAAGGGGATCGTGCAATATTATCTTTAAAGAGAAAGAAAAATGTAGAGGAAATCTCAAAAATCCAAAAGTAAAATTATTATTCAAACTTCAATAATCTAAAAACTAACCTACAAATGCCAAGTTAGAAATAAGCCCTCCAAAAGATTAACCACTAGAAACCTTATCATCTAATCTAAGAATTTAAGCTAAAATTGATAAATTATTATTTAAAACTAAACTAATCCCCTAAATTTAAAACTCTAAAACAAAATCAAGATAACTCTGAAAAATTCGAGATCAAATCGGATTCGAATCCTATCCTAATTTGGAATATAAAATATTTCCAAAAATAGAAAAAAGACCTAAAACCCTAATTCGACGGATAAAAATATTTCTAAAAATAGAAAACAACTAAAAATCTCTCCCATGACGCCCCTATGTCGTAAGTGCTAACCGCAGATAAGAAGCTTTCAATCGAGGGCTGAACGAAAGGATTCTACGATGATCGGTAATTTCAAAGCATTATGGCCAAAAATATCGAACTACTTCTAAAAATGAATTCATCTTAGAATTAATTTGATAACTTCCATTCTTTTACGCTACTCCGGCCAACCTTAAATATTTGACTTTCCTGTTTCCTCGCATCCAATATATATATGATAGGCTATGAAATGCTTTCGGTTCCTCTGTGACGCATTCTCGTGGATATAATCAAGTCCGAGATGGCGAAAACCAAATGAAGAGAAAACCTCTTTCATCACTCTAACCAAGTAACCCTAATGCTTTATAAAAGTCATGCATTTCTGACCAAAGAAATCTTTCTAGCAACTTTTCAAAAGAGCGCCAGCCAATAAAATCTTCAAAAAACAAATAGGGAGGAATGTACGTCAGCATACATAGATGACATCTATGCTTAAGAAAGTTGAAAAAAGGCGAACACCCATGGCATTTAACTAATCTTCAGAAACATTCAAAGCTCTCCTCGAAAGCACATGCGATTTAGTCTCAATTGAACAAATGTGTGTTCAAATAGGCGTTCGCTTAGGAAAAGTTTCTCGCTTTTATGCTTCTTTGTCAGTAGGTATTGAATTCAATCTAGAACAAATTGAAAGCAATTTTAGAGACAAAGATCCCCTCAGAAGAAAGATCGTGGGCTTATATCCTACAAAATTCAACTGACGCAAACTTGTGGCACCTTTCTAAGGAGTTTATATTATTCAAGGTGTCCTGAGAGAAAATGAATGTCCCAATTTTTTTCTTGGGAATTATCGAATAACTTCAAGATGAGAAATTGGGGTGATTAACAATTAAATTCAAATAAGAGTAAAAAATTAAAATAATAAAATGGAATAAGGATCGGCCAAGATTTCTGATTTGGGGCCCAACTCTTCAATCCACAAGAAAGGGATGGGATTTAATAAAACTTTTGATATATGACAAAATAATCCCAAAGTAATAAAATAATTACTACTATACTTTTTAGTTAATAAAACTTAAAATGGAATGGTGAATGATTGAAGAGATAAAAGTTAAACCAATTGGCCTATGTGCCAAAAGCTCATGTGCCAAAAGGAAGGGAATAAGCTAACCTAATGAAAATATATATACCCATTAACATATATTGAATTACTTTAGTTATCATGATATAAGTTATTGAATTATTTGATATACATATGTAATTATAAAGTGAAACTTTAGGGACTGAGGTTTTAATGGAAATTGAAAATGAATGGAAAACCCCTCATCTTCAAACCCCTTGATCTCCTTTCTCTCCATAGGCCGATTTCCCTTCACTGGAGAGAACTCCCCGGCAAGGACGACGACCGGTGAGCCTCACCAACCGCCAGCGACCCTCCGCCATCGTTACCCGCACAAGCGCACCTGCGCGCGGCCAGGCCGAGCGCCGCCAGCATCGCCTCGACGCCGCTTGCCCGCAAGTAAGCCCGAGTGTCACCTCGGAGGCCCTTCTGCCCGCCTGACGCTGCCGACCAGAGCCTCGCAGCAACGCTCGTCCCGAGCCCGGCTTCACCTCGTCCGCCGGGCGACGCGACCGGTAGCCCGCCTCCACGCGCGCGTGCTTGATCGCCGCCTGGGCCGCCAACGCGGTCTCACCACCCGGCCGCCAACGCCGCCTGCCCGCCTGTGCTGCACGCCCCCTGTCTCGGCCACTGCCCGCCAGCAGCGCCCACGGGGTTGCCTTCGCCTGTCCGTACAGACTCCGCCCTGAGCTGCCCCTCTCAACTGTCCGGCCAGCTCCTGCACCAAGTGACCAGGCCGCCCCCACGACTGGAAGCTCGAGTACCTGCGCCTCCCTGTTCGTCCCTGTGAACAGATCCTGGCAGCCTCAAGGCAAGCAGAGGCGCTGAGATCTCTGACCCCCTTTTTGTCTCCGGCGAGAACTCTGACCGGTGAACATATATCTCCGGTAATTTTACTGAGACTGATCAGGGAAGGTTTTCAGTGCCCTGATTAGAGGGGAAATGAAATCATATATTATGTTGAATGCATGAATGAGTACGATTATATAGTATAACTAGAAATAGAGGCATGATAAATTGTGTGTTATTGTGGATAATTACAGGGAGGTATGAGTATAAAAATGGTGAATATTTGTATTAACTTCAAAAACCCTAAAACAAAGGGGGTTTTATCGAAATTTTCTGAAAATCTATATACATCAATCTTTTGTATTTAAAAAACACTAAAAATAAATGACATCATGAACACATTTTAGCAGCTGTGAACTCATGAAAGTTTAAATACATTTGACTTATT
This sequence comes from Dioscorea zingiberensis, assembly GCA_026586065.1. Taxonomy (NCBI): domain Eukaryota; kingdom Viridiplantae; phylum Streptophyta; class Magnoliopsida; order Dioscoreales; family Dioscoreaceae; genus Dioscorea; species Dioscorea zingiberensis. Next base: position 41,561,436 of record CM048818.1, read on the forward strand.
AACAAAGTAGATAACTGTATTTTTTATTGGAGTGACCGCCATAGCATTCTCGCAACCGTGATGTAGAATTCTAGGTTATACATGATTTGTTATTAGGCATTCTCAAGCATGGAAATCAAAGTATGAATAAATTAAAAGCTACTGGGTTCTAATTTTAGTAATATAGCTTTTATTTTACGTAGAATGTGATAATTCCTTCTTAGCAATGATGCATCTCTATATTGAAAGTACTACTTCTTCATTCTAGTGGGACTGTAGGTCTGCCTCCAGCTAACAAAGTGAGAAACTCTTATGAGCTAAAAGACACTATATATGAATATAAGAGTGGGCTCATTAGTAATTGGAGGCTATGTATTAAAAGTCTATTAAAACTTCTCTTATGTTGAAGTAAACCTGCCAAATCGGCACAATGACCACACTATATTAAAACAAGGTACTTCTAGTTATTTTAATTTGTAGTAGCAAATTACTTTGCTAATGTGTTAAGCTTGAGAGAGATGAGATAGAAACTTAAGTTATAGATATATATCTTGGAAGACATTAAATGCATGTTAAGTAAGAGATCATGCTTTAGTGAGCTAAAGTGTCTTCATCAGATTCTATCGAGTCTAAGTTAGAATATAAGCTAAGAATACGTCCTCCCGTATTCTGTGTATTTCCCTACTTTCATTATTAGGGAAAGGTGAGGGGAAGAGCAAGGGTAAGACAACCATTTGTCGAAGGGGCCGCGCAACTCTAGAGCTTACTACTAGACTTCGGGGTAAAGGAACTAGCTTTACGGTTAGTTAAAATGTATTTACTTGGTATTTTTTGCCATACTGATTTCCACATTGAAAAGCTACGAGTTGGGGAAATTTTTATCGAAGGAGATTTCCTAAGTTTTGGAAAATCATTTCATGCATATTGATAGATCCCTAGTTGTGGGAATAGATTTCCTCCTTTTAGAACTCATATATACAAAGAATCAAGAATGTAGAAAAGATAAATAGATATAGAAAATTAATGAGACTACACTTTACCCATTTATTTGCTTGAACTAGTGGGCGCTCTTAGAGAGCCAAAGAGTACCTACATTAGGTTAGGGAAGGTACAATTTATAACTCTATTTTTTAATAGCGTAACTATTTGTTTTTGAAACTCTACTGCATTTCCATGAAATTAAAACCCTCTTCAATACTTTCTCTGATTTTTAATGTACGGCTGATATAATTTTGGCCCCATGGCATGGACAGATCTACATTCAAGGTCACTGGTCTCGTGAGTATTTGTAGACGTGCAGTTAGTGATGATAGTATCGCGGATGATCTTATGATTCCTTCGCCCCACCCATATCGCTAGACTACAGCCCTACCGCCCTACTTCTATTGAACCGAAAATACCGTGAACCGGGGTAGAAGTTGGTCAGGGAACCGTAGGACCCTGTAATCGAGCGGGAGAAACTTGAGACCATGCCACATCACTCAGAGCGGCCCGGTTTACCGGGCCATTGACCTTACCCGAAATCGCCTGAGAGGAAAAATTTTTATTTTTTTTATTTTTATGGAAGTGAAAAAAGGGAAAATTAAAAAAACCCAGCTGTGGTTGTACGATTTGCAAAATATGAGGAATGTGGTTTTTCTTAAAAACTCGCGTGTAGTTTCTCCGACAACAAAAACATGAAAAATCGCCAACACCGCGTTTGATTTCATTTTACGAGGCATGACGTATGCATGGGCAATTTAGATCCACAATAAAAAACCATGTTCATCTTCATCCTCTCCTCGCCTTCCAAAAGAGGTACTACCCAACGAAGCTCCAAATGCACGCCGTATGATCTCCTCGGAACTTCATACGAATTCTACACATTTGGAGAAGATTACTTGGAGGAACATGTAAAGATTGAACCAAAATTAAAGTTGGAATACACAAATTGAAACATAATTTAAGAGAGAAGTCTAAATCTCTGATAAACGAAGATTCATGATTATATTATTCTCAATCGGGTTGAAAACCATACAAGATTAGTGGAAAACCGAGAAGATGAGAATCCATTTATAGTTTTATACAATCAAAGTCTTGTTAGGAGAGAGAGAGCAAGAGTATGAGGAAAGGAAACGGAAGACGGGGGGAGAGTAGAGAAGAGGGGGCGGCAAGAGCAGGGAGAGAGAAAGAAGAAGAGGCTGGAGGGAGGGAGGAGGGAGAGAGTAGAGAAGTCTTGCTAAGGACGAGAGATCTATTTGTGAGTGAGGCTGTCACATGGGGCTGACATGCGTGGGAGAGAGATAGGATAGGATTAGGGTTTAGTTAATTAGGATTTTGGTTTGATTAATTAGTTAATTAGATTAGGGTTAGAGGTTAAGTTAGGATTAGGGCTTAATCAATTTATAATTTATGTAATTTGATTAAAAATACCCATGCTAACTCAGTAAGATGAGTTAACACCGCTGATTGGCGGCTTTTCATGTTTTTGTTAATCGAGAGAAACCATAGGTTTTTAAGGAAACAAACCACATTCCTTGTTTTACTGTAACTGCGGAAAACCACATGGTAAGTTTTTTTGAAATTTTTCCCAAAAATAATAAACAAAACCTTGGGAGCACCTGTGAGCCCCAAATTGAATTTTGTACATCCCAAGGTAATCCGACATTTGTAGACCCCTTCGCTAAAAGACGCGAGAGCCTTTTTCACCAACAAGGTCAATTGGTGGGTAGAAAAACCATATTTAAAGCGAGTGAAGTTTTATTCATAAGCAATGGGACTAAATACTTCCAAGTCTTTGATTTTTGCAAAACAAGTCCATAATAAGGCTCAAAATGAGATGGGCTTAAAAAGTGTATTTGTATACTTAGTAACTATGATTATATTTTAATTGTGTATTTAATATTTTTTATTAATTTGTTTTGTTTAATATGTGTTTGCTTTGGGCATGAACAAAATATAAATATTAAATTTAATTAATCAATCATATTTTTTATTATTATAATTTTGTTTTATATCATATTTTATTATTATTAATTATTCTTATATTTTATTATTGACCCGGTTGACCCTTGACCCTGACCCTGACCTGGCTTGGCGGGCCAATGCTCCCGCCTGTCTCATAACTTGTTCCTACCTCCCGATGAAGGACATAGATCTCACCGTGGAGGCTATCAGTACGCATTACCAAGGGAAATTTCGAAATTTCCGGAAATTCACAATACAAAGGATTAAATAATGAGATAATGATCATGAGATTTCCATGCATATTAGTACGATTATGATAAATTGAAGATAATGCATCGACTAGCATCTTTAGTTTCAAAGATTTACTTTCTCAAGCCATAAAGTATTTATTTTTAGTTATTTATATATGCATAGTTTTATGCTTCAACTTTACAGATTTATTTTGATATATGGGTACGCTTTTATACTTAGCAAAGATTGTTCCTAGATCATCGAAGCCCAAAAGAGGCTCACCATTTTTGTGACATTTTTTTACGCAGGGCTTATAGACAGGGAGTCCAAGCAGAGGGATTTTGTCTACTTGCGATGAGTATTCAGGGAAAGGTCGAGTCGGCTATGACTCCCAAAGTTGTCAGATTTCATTTTATGTACCGTTGTTGGGGAGAGCATGCAACCCATCACGATTTCAGACAAGTATGTCTAAGTCGGCATTTCTTATGTTTGGTATTATATTAAATAAAGATCTTGAGTTTGAAGTTATGTCATAAATTGTTTCCTTTAATAGCTTCCAAGGATTACTTTGATTATTTTGATTACTTAGCTTTATAGCCTTAGGCCTAAGCAGTTCATTCCCCCGACCAAGCCGTGACACGTGTCCCTCGATTAGGAGATGGGTGTTAAAAAACCTTCCCTTCTTCTAAGCCTCTAAAAGCCCCGAAAGTAGAGTGGATGTAAGAACGTGAAAAGACTTCTGCGAAGTTGAAAGCACTATTTACAATCACCTACCCTCGCTTATTAAACTTAAACCCTTGGCTAGAGATCTTTACATTTACTTGGTTGTCATAGATATGGTGGTTAGCTCGGCTCTTACTAAAGAAGAAGAAGGGGTGCAGAAACCCATCTATTACACAAGCAAAGTACTCTCATATACTGAATCAAGATACCTCCCTCTGGAAAATTAGCATATTCTCTTATCGTTTCATTTCTGCTTCACAAGATTTCTGCAATCTTACAAGATTAAAGTACCTACCAATCAACCTTTGAAACAAGTACTTCTTC